>JARHVA010005649.1:85000-347500 GCA_037957365.1 Torreya grandis
ATGATTTTTTCATATCATGTTGCACTCAATTTTGTATAAATAAATATTTTACTCCTTATGCATATAAACACAATTGTAATCATGGTTATTTAATATCATTTGTGTATATTATTTTAGGTTATATTAAAAATTAGGTTTATTAAATCTTACTTGGTTATTCATGTTTGATTTCCAATACAAAAATAAACAAATGGTAGAAATCTAACCATTCATACATCAATACATTTTTACAGTTCAACCATAATAAAAAAGGATTAATATGTGTTATAATAAAATCAAAAGTAGGAGAGAAATTACCATACCATATTTATCCATCTAAGTAATCTATATTGCATGTAAAATTAAAATAGATCCATAATGCCAAAACATATACATATCCATAACACAAATATAATGCCAAAAATTGAATCATATATATATATATATATATATATATATATGTATGTATGTATGTATGTATGTATGTATGTATATATATGTATGTATGTATGTATATATATACACATATATATGCATGTGTATATATATATATATAGGTATATATATATATGTATATATGTATGTATATATATATATATGTATGTCTATATGTGTGTGTGTGTGTACATATATATATGTATATATGTATAAATGTATACACACACACACACATATATGTGTGTGTGTGTGTGTATACATATATATATATATGTATATATATGTGTGTGTATATATATATATATATATAGATATATATATATATACATATATATATATATGTATATACACACACACATATATATACATACATACATATATATATACATATACATACATACATACATACATACATATATATATATCAAGTGTGTCATGGTACATCAATATAGAGATACATCTCAAAAATATATACTTTGATATATCATAAACAACCATCTCATGTCTCTCTTTGGCCCTTAGAAGGGGCATATGTAGTTAGACTCTGGTCATGTCACCATGATGTATACTTTTTAGGACCCATAAAATATTGTGATGCCTACACTATATATCTCTTTAACTCTACTAGCTCAAATGATCTCTCTAAAAATATATATCCTAGTAGAGTACTCTCTGAATTATAATGTTCATTATGATTGAGGAACTTTTACCTCATATAAACTCATATAGTACGTCACCTATTCCATGTCTCTCATAACCTTGTCCAAGGCTACCAACTTTATTGGTACTATCAAGATGTCTCTCACCTCCACCACTTATAATTTTAATATGTCCCTCCATACTATACATCTAAGCCAAGCCTATTTCATCAGGAGTCTATGTAACTACATCCTATGTGCTTAACCCAACTACTATAGTAAACCCCTAACCATATAGTCTATGTACCTTAGCCTAAATCCTACCAATATTTCTTTATAGACACGTGATCTCTATAAATATCAAACATATCAACTGATCCCAACCATGAGCCTCTCCCTATAAGTTATTAACCTCTCCCTATAAACCTACAATCTAAATATCATAAGATCTTATATCAACATGCAATATATCTAAAATCCTCTGATGCTATACTGATAAAACTAGACCTAATGTCCCAACCCTATCTCCTCCCTCTATATCCATATTAGTAATAGATCTCATATATATCCCCTCTATCAGCCTCCCCATCACTATTAATGACCACTAAAGTTATATCCCTTCCTCTTACTAGGTCGCTTACAATATCTCTCATCCTTGTATCCTCCATCAAGTCTACTCTAGTCTCTTCTCTAAACTCTACATCCTTTAGTTGTGTAGGATCCCTCCTAGGTATTATCTATCCATCCCCTACCTATCCCACCATCTGTCTCTTCCTCCCACCTCTTTATGTTATAAATTCCATCATAATCCTCACACCTAATCTTGTCCTTTGAGAATGTCTATCCAAACTCACTACCAATATTTTTCTCCATGTCCATTGAGGAACATATGGTACTGTTAGTCTCATAGGTTTCTATCTAGCCCACTAATCAACATAACCTTATAAATTCCCTACATCAATAACATCCCTCCTCTATGTAAATTTAATAGTCTATAAATGTGTCCAATTGTGCTATGCAATCCTAGGGTTAATGCATGCCCCCACTAATATCTCTCTCTCATCAACCCCACATATACATGTGACCTTATAGGAATTTATTGTCTCACACCAAACTATTATAACACCCTATCTGGCATGTATTTCTCAATAATATAATCATACCCACCCATAATAAAACATTGTACCATTAGGTAATCCATATACAATCCATCATGTTCCCACTAAAATTCAATCTCTTTATAGGGTCTCCATGTAATTTGATCATCTCTCAACTCATTTATCACCCTCTTATACCAATCCAAGTCACCCAAGTGTGGTCTTTATACACTATAATAATACACCATCCATAGGCAATAGGCTCATCCTCTAACTTCAATCTCATGTGTCATATATGATGTTCCATTATAATGTGCACCCATGACCATAACTATAAAAGTGTTGATGGCCTAATCTCTCTCTCAATTATGTATATTATATGGTGTAAATATCTATACAAGTGTCTCAATACATAGTACCCTCATACAAATATCTCACCCATATATATCATATTATTTACCATATCCAAGATTTTAATGGGGAATATTATCACTCTTCTTAAGATTCATAATTCCATTGACAACAACCATGCGTATAATGGTCAATGCATTTATCCCCAAGTCAATGCATGTGTCAATATCTACCCCACCTATGATAACCAAAATCAAATCCTATAAAAAATTCATGTATATTATCAACAATTGTGATCCCTTACCCTATTACACCCATATAACCCATATAAATATCCTTAATGTCTTATATACATCCTTTATCATAATCATCATTTCACCCATCAATAGGTGAAATATACTAGTCTTGTTATGGCATATCTATACTAATGCAATCAATAGTTCTTTGTCCACTCAAATATTAGGCATATAAATAATATAATATAGTCTAGTAGCGTTTATTACCATAAACTAGTTCTTAATTAATTTTTAAATCCATGTTAGAGTTCTCAGTCTATGCTCTCATGTATCTAGAATTGGTAATAGCTCATGTAAAACACATGATAGAATAATTTTAATACTATAATTAAATAACACATCAAATCCCTCATAAAAAACACTCATCATTTTCATCTACTACCTCTATCACTTATCCATCTATTACCAAATAATTTCTATTTACTAACTAACAAGCATCACAATAAACCCTACCAATTTTTTTATTATCTTTGATGATTTCACTACTAGAATGCATGATTTCATTACACCCTTGACAATTTCACTATTGATGTCTTGAATTTTAAAATTCCCTCTTTTTCATTCTAAACTATTTAATTTTTCACTACATTTGATGATTTTACCACTAAAAATCATGACTTAACCACTACAATAGATAATTCATTGACCCCATTTCATACTTTTATTTTAACAATTTTGCTACAAAATTTTACAATTTCATTATATCTTTGGATAATTTCACAGATAACATTAAAAAAATTGTTACTTTATCTACCAAATTCACTTATGGGATAACTATAAAATCATTTAACCTAATTTTAATAGGAAATAAATGACTGAGAAACAAACATGTAAATCTTGAAATTTTACTCACTCGGAGCCCAATCCTCTTTGGTCTCTAATATCTCTTCACTCGCTCATTGTGATGCTGGTGAATGGGAATACAATCCATTTTTATCCACATACATAGAATAAATTGACTCATCTAAACTCTATTCACAAATCACATATAAAATTAATTTCTATAAATGATTTTTAAATTCCCCCTCACTCTATTTATAGTTTTCCCCCTATTCAAATAGTTTTCCCTTCATCCTATAATTTTCACAATTTCTAACCAATTTTCTCCAAAATTAAAACCAACAATTAATTAATTTGTTAACATATTTATCATTATTTATAAATATCAATGATATAAGATTTTATCCAAATTTAGAAACTATATTTTTCGTTTTTTAATCTATAGCTTACCATTATTGGGATATATCATTCTCACATATTCTCATATGATCCTTGAGTCCTTAGCACCATCAAATAATGAAATATATAAATGAGAAATATAATTTTTTTTGATATATTCTCTATTTTATAACTAGGGACAAAAAAATTTACACATGCTTTAAATTTTCAGGTACAATATCAATTTATGGTACTTCAATTTCTTCATGGTATTCATTCTCACCACTTCATCATTTGCCTTTAATTATTTTGATAATTCATATAAATCTATTTTTCCCACATGAAAACTCAAGGGGGCATCATCCTGATCATTTTCCTTTATTTGGGGTAAATGTTTCTCCATAATCATTAATGCTCTAATTTACTATTCTTTGAAATGGTCCTGATTCACAACACCATTTCAAAGAGGGGGGAATAAAAAATCTTAAATTTCACCATTTAGTGTTGAAATTAACTTTTACATGCTAACACATATTCTTCCATAAGTTTTAATTTCAAATAGCATAATTTTGATTCAAACTTTGAATAATTTAATAATTCTTAATTAATCCTTTATGCACACCTTTTCTTCCAAAACTATTTAATAATATGGATTTTCCACCTCAATTAGACATCCTCCATATTTATATCAACCATGTGTTGACTCATGAAACCAACCTCATCAGCTTATTCAATCACCTTATGCATCACCCTAGAACATTTCAACCTCTTTGACCCAATCATGATGACTTGCTCAACCAAATCTCTTTTCCTCTTAACTTATGGAATTGGTCATCATCCTCATGGATGAGGATGAATTATCCACCATTGATTATTTTAAAATTTATAAATATTAAAATAATCATCCACCATATAATCAACCTCTTGTAAATCTATAAATATACATGCAATCCATCACTTTGAAATCATCCTCACTTACACTAATGAAGTGATATCAAATTCACAAGTGAATTAAAACTATCAAATGTTTATTTTCACAAAAAAAAAATTCTCAAATATCTTTTCATTGGATAATATTGAGAAACCACATTTAAATATAAATTCAATTTTAATCACAATGGAGGATTCTAATAGTACTTTAATTGTGTAAGTTTTTGTTTTTGTTTCCTTTCATTTGTAGCTCTATCCTTAGGTTGAGTTGATTTTACATTAGATTTAAATTTTTAATTTATATCATAGCTTTAGTTTCATTCTATATTTCCTTCAAACAGTTATGATTCATATTGTTTATTCCATATATTGAACCATATTCACCCCTTGTACAAAGAACTAAATTAACATAGTGAAATAAAATTCATAATTTATTAGTTAGTTGCATTATTTTTATCATATTTGGGGTTAAATTATAATATTAATTAGACAAATTGGTGATTAAAATAAAAATGTACATGATATGTAATAAATCAAACAAATTCATTTGGAACTTAATAAATTTAGAAATAAGCTAAAAAGGGGGAAATACCAAATAAGACTGACTTAGTTAGAAATCAAAGATGCAGGAATATAAGTGCAACTATGAAACTATGCAAGGTAAATGTGAATTAGGAATAGGGATTTGCATCCACCTAAGATAATTCCATGCTATTTAGATGAGGGTGTCTTGTGTTGGTGTCCATATGATGCATTGATTCTGGTATCATTTAATCTTGATGAAAATTTACTTTTTTATACCTTCACCAGTTAGCTCTATTTATGTGATTGAATCTATGTGTTTAATTTTGGAAACCACTATGTTCCCACTTATTTACCTAGGACCATAGCTCAATAAATTACAAAAAAAAAGTGAAAATGGGGTAGTGGTTGAAATTGTGCATGACTTAAACATCCCATATGTTGAATGCTTCCTACATACCATTAATTCAAAGAGGGATAAAACTCCATATAGTTATCCCATGCTATGGTGGTGTGTGTGAAATAGTAGTTTAATGTTACATGCCATTTAATTTATGGTGCAATTAAGTACTTCAATAATGACTTGTAACCATGGAGGTGTATTAAAACTTAGTTTAGTGCTATTGGGGTTATGGGGAATTACAATTAGGAAAAATGTATTTTTTCATCTGAATGCATAATTATATGTTTTCATTATTTTAATTACTATGATCCTCTATTGAATAAATGGATTGAAGATTTGTCTTTATAGTGGTCATTTTCAAATACAATTGATTGGACTTAATAAATATGTGAGATGACCCATTACATGACTTAAATTTTGAGAAACTAGATGTTTTTTTTAAAGGAGGATACATATAAAGAAATTAGACACTACCAATTCATAGGATAGTCCTAAAGGAGTGTACTTTTTTGAGGATTAAAGACAACTAAGCTAAAAGTATGTATTAGTTAGAAGATAAGTTTAAACTATTTAGAATAATAAATATATAGATTTAGTCATCATTATTTTCTTGGAGGATAGGTCATCTACATAGATGTGGAGTGGAGGTCAAGGAATATGTAATTAAGCATGAGATAAGTGTATATAATGAGTGGTCACAAGTTCATTATTTTGGAAATATATTTTAATTTATGTGTCTACACATCTCGTATCTAAGGATGATGATTTGGAAATTCATATTTCAATGGACTACTTATTATATTACATTAGTGTTTATTTAAAAAAAATTTAAGAATATGGATGTGACTAAGGTAGGGCCCTAATAAAAATCAACATTTTTATGCTCTTGGAAGAATTATTTAATTATGAATTACATGTGAATTAATATGAGAATAGGAGAGAGGTTTATTATTATAAGATAAATGAAAGTGAATAGAAAGTTTGAATATATTTTGAAATGAATTTAATGACACCAAACCTTGTTGACTTAAAACAAATATTTTTTATTTAAATTATTTGTAAAATCTATCATTTTCAAAATCAAGCCATTCATTTTTTATTCTTTTATAAAACTTTGATTTGTAACAACTTTTTAGACTCACTCTAGTACTACTCATAAACCAAGGTACCATTAATTTTAGGCTCTGATAGTTGTTATCACAAAATATTACACCCTATAGGAGTTTTTTCAAGCCTCTTCTAGATTTGGAAAACATTAGAATACTTATAGGTATGTGGGTTTACCTATGGTAGAAGAAGACCTCTAGATTTAATGGCTAGCTCCTTGAATTTGCATTGAAGTTTTTATCACATATACTACTAATTGATTATGGTAAAAAGGATAAAAGTATGCATGAAATAAATATACTCTAATGAGTTGATACACCATTAATATATCCACTATGATATCATACTTATTTCACTAATAATAACACCAAATAAATTAGCATTCAAGTCTTAAGATGTTATAACATAAGTGTATCAATATAGAGGTGATATGCATGAGACAACTCCAGGTAAGTAGAGAAGAGATCAAATTGTTGAATCTAAGGACACTTTTACACTTGAAAGGATCCAAACACACTAGTGAAAATCTATATGACCTATTATAGTGGGAACTCTTACATAAACATGAAAAGATAAGGAAAAGCAAGGATAAAACTTATCATTAAACATCACCATTCATCACTTCACACACTTATAAAAAATGTTAATGAACTTAGAACTAGATTACATTTATTTTTAAAAACTACAACATCAATCCAGTAGTGCTTTTCCATACATGGAGTGGAATTATTCTACAAGATCCAAAATGGTTATTACTTATAAAATGTGAGAGAGGAGATATAATACTGAAGTCTAAGAGCCACAAAAACATTTGTCAAGCTGAGAGGAGTTATATATATATATATATATATAATAATTAAATATGAAAAATAACATGCAAGTTATATGTGGACAAATATCCCTGAAAGGCATGAAACTCCTAAAATCTAACATTAAGACTCTTCGATTGCTTACCTAGAAACTACCTTGAAACTTCATGAGAAATCCATGGTAGACTAGGGATATATGAGATTATTAAAATATGAAGGGTGGGTTAAAAATAATCCCCAACATTCAATGTTTTTATCCCTAATCACTAACATTCTTTTGGACATGAGTTATCACTACCTACAGTCATAATCACCATCCTTTTCACTCACTTTTCACACTTGTCACCCAGGAGGTTTTTATTTTTCAAATATAATCCATAAAGTGGACTTTATGAAAATTTAAAATATCCCTCATTCCCTTAGATCCATCAAGTAGACCTTAAAAGGCCTCCAACTTTGACTTTTCAACTTATCGCTTAGTGATTATTCTTTATTCACTATGTTAGTTTGGACTAGCTGAGATGAGGATGCTATCAGAGACACTTCTTAACTTTTATAAAGTAATAATATATTATGAGAGGCTACATTAGGTACCATCCTAACTCCAAAATTTATTTTAAACTTTTGAAACCCTTATGTACCTACACAACACACAAATTTGTCAAGAAAAGCCATTTTAAACCTTATTTTTACAAGTAAGGTGGAAGAAAATATAATGGGAAATATCCTTTGAAAATAATCTATAATTTAAAATCATATACCAAGTAATTATATCCCTCCTTGATGCTTTTACTTCTTCATCTTTCTAATCATGTCCTTGGCAAGGGTTTTAGAGGGTTTTAGGTGGTTTTGACCTCTAAAGATTGTTCATAAAGTTTTGATGTCCAATCCTTAGAAAAATTTCACAAAATTCAAGTTTAATACCCTCTATAATAAATTCTAAATCCTTAGGTTCCCATTCAAAGCAACCATATTGGTATGATCCTTCAAAGTTGCCTTCTCGAGTTGTCTCCTACATTCTATACAATCCTGAGTTAGTTTGAGCTAAGGTTGGCCTCTTTGTGGACTTGTTTATACAAAAAAAAGGTTTTTTCCCACATTATAACTACCCATGAATGTGTTCCATTATTTATCAATGTTAATTTATCCTTATAAGTGGTATTATACCTCCAAATGGGTAGTAGGCCTAGTCTAGACCTAAAAGTCTCGACTATGGCTTGTTAGTCACAACCGCCTCTGAGCATCTTGCTATGAATATGATATATTTTATATGTTTTTTAAATTTAAACACATCTTATTACACCTTATTACAAGAATTAAACAATTTATATCTCACCTTCATATCATTTGTTCACTAAACCGATAAGGTTTGTTCATCTTGGAGTGTCCTCTATCTAAGATAAAAGAAAGGGAATCTACCCTATTACCTCATGTAAAACATATATGTTAGGTACTTGATCAAGTTTTTGTGACATATTTTATAAATTTTTATGTTTGTTTGATATTCCTAGCATCCTCCAACACCATAAAATCTAAGATAGACTCTTATGTTGCTCACTAGTTGCAAGGTTTGTAAGTATGAACTATAGTTGGTTCTTCAGAATTGTTTCATGCCCTATTTATACTATATGAGAGTATTATGAAGTGAATATAACCATTTTTAATCCCCTCTCATGTATATAAACACTCAAACTTTACCAACTCTTCAATGCATAACTTTTTCTCAATAAGGCCAAATTGATAGTCAAGTGTGACTATGTATTTCCTTAGAAAAGATACCTTTTTATAGGTGTACACTATAGGTTTAGTACTTGTTTCAATATATAATAGATTATTGAGGTATTATAGGGTAAATTAAAATTTATTTAAACTTGTCTCATCATATTTATGCTAGGATATCCTTCAAATCACTATGTTCTAGCTCACTGTCCTGAAATAGTCAACTATAGATAACTTTTTTTGGAATAACAGAGGTCCTGTAGGTCATATTTTATCTCTTAAAACATGTGTTACATCATATAGGATACCTTTTAAGTATTTTAAATAACCATAACCTATATTTATTTATGTTTTTATACCTAATCACCAAGGTTCACCTATGAACTTGTAAGTAGATACCTACAATCAATTATAGGTACGTGTTTTAGGGTAAGGCACCAATAGGTGGTGATACAGGTTAAAACCTTATGATTCATATTTATTTTATTTCCTTTTAGACACTATTATAATTATCACCTAAATAAATTTAACTATCATGAAAACATGCTCTTATCTTTCTATCATAGAGTGTAAGGTCACCTAGAGTTCATGATATTGCAGAGAATACTGGCCTTCGATAGTGAAAAAATGTATGACTTGAGAGACTTCTTTACATAACTTGTTGGACTAAAAACCTACTCTCATTTTTTAATTTATTAATCCTTCATGAAGGCTAAAATATGGATGCATTCAACTTCATCAAGATTCTATGTCACATTGTCATATAATAACACCAAAATTAGTTAGGGCTCTATTTTAGAGTTTTTAGGTAAACTTGCCCTAAAACTCATTCTCCATAAATGTAAATGACCCTCAAGTCTATTAGCTACTCAAAAGATTAAACCATGATTCTTATCACACATCTCAACTCCTCAACCTTCTATGAAGGCTTCCAACATGATTGGACTTCTCCATGACTACCTTCAGGTCTCTATGTAAGCCACCTATAGGTGGACATTTTAGTATATAGGGAAGCTGAGAATAAAACATGAATAATGTGCATATTATATGACCTTATAATTAGTATTAGACCCTATAAATTTGTTAAAAGGAGTGTTTTCCATTATTAAATACTTGAAACTAGTTCAGAAGACTCATCTCAACATGATTAGCTCCTATAGGGCACTTGTAGGAATACATTAATGTTGCAAGCCTATGTATATATGAGAACTAGTTTTCACATGATATATTATGTCATTGAAGGGGATTTAAATTATTTATCAAACCATAATAATGTGTTCAAACTCTTAAAACTCTCAACTATATCTCTATGAATGTGCGTAGGACCTTCATACACCATGACTCAATTGACTACAAGTAGAGAACTGACTATGTTATCTTTTATTTTTATTTTTTTATTAAAGCCTGGTAAAATTTTTAACATGACCAGTGTTGCTGGCTAGACATGACTAATACTAGTACCATGAGGCCTGGGAGGGACTTGGATTCGAACATAGGTGTGCAGAGCTACAATGGAAGTGCCCAGCCTACCGACTACACACCCCGACCCACTATGTTATCTTGTTATCTTTTATTAACTGAAACATTCATGATGCTATATTCTTAGACTAGAATTGGAAGGAGAGGGGATCAAAAATACATTTTAAAAATGAAATATAATATATAATCATCATCTAACAACCATTATATGAATAAGGACCTCTTCACTTGGTGTAACATGCTTGGAACTAGCAATGGTGGTCTTAACCTATAACTTGAGATGTATGATTCATAAAATCACCTCTAAATATGAAAAAAAATATTAAAACCATGAGATAAGGAATTAAACATCCTTTGGAATAAATTTCATCGACTGTATTGTATGGATAATCTCAAATAGAAGCAAAATTAGTATGGTGTGGGGATTAACAAGCAAAATGAGATAGTCATCTTCTTAAGAATGGTACATAAATTAGAGGAAACCATTATATAAATTCTTACCATTAAAATTTAGACAAATTTTAATATCCACCGCCAAGATAATTTGACCTGAGACCTCTCATATTGGTCGTACCATCAAAAGGCTTGTTAACTAGTTTTGCATGTCTAGTGGAGTGATGAAGGAGCATAATTGTTTTCAAAAAAAATTTATGCTTCAAAAGTATATAAATAAATTAAATTAAGTCATGGAAGTTGAATATCCATTCCATAATGTTTTCACATATTCCACTCTTTTCAATAGGTTGTACAACTACCATAACCTCCTTCTTTTCAATTATTTTCTTGATTTTAGTTAAGAAGCTATAATTTTTCAATTAACACTAATAATAACTAATAGGATTTGACATATTTTATGTTGAAAGAGGGGTTTTAACAATTTTATACTTTATAAAACTATACCACCTTCATAAATGGCCCAAATATGACCTTTAGGTCATATAAAATGACTTAATAAAGGATTTGACTATGACTAAGGTTAATGACATACTAAACGACATAAAAAGAACCATGACACACTTTATAACATGATAATATGCCCCTATATCATGTTTTATACTATAGGTGGTTGACCTATTTTAACTTGTGTTTAAAATACTCAATATTATTAGCAATTTTCTAAGGGTGGTATGTTTTCTATACCAAGACCAATAGCCTAATCCTATCCATTAGGACATGGAGTCACCTATGAATAAGTTTGACACACAATTTTCCTTTGAAACCATACCAAACAAAAACTAAAGACACACAAAACAAGACACACCAAAGGGAAACAAACATGTGTTATTAAAAAAACTTATGAAATATAACACATACGACTGAAACAAAACACACACCTAATCTAATATTTATAATACCTAACTCTTAAGGTAAAAATAATCTTAACATACTTCAATAGGGGTAAAATATGGTTCATTTTACATCTTTTTCACTCCATGAAGGCAATCTAACATGTGAAACATGATCATCATTGTAGACACCAAAATAGTTTCAACCCCCCCTTGGTCCCTTTCTAACTTCAACATGCCTAAACTATACTTTATTAATTTAAAATACTTATTTTAAATTAGTCATTCCCCCTAGACACCTCACCTTGGATTCCTAGCTCTTAGACCATTTATCACCTATGATTAATCATGACTCACCTAAGACCTATTTCAACTCTCCCACTAACTCTCATGCCTATTTAATCCACCTTTGGACCGTTCAACAATGATAGCCGAACTTGGCAGATGGAAGAATGGGAAAAAGGCTAAAAATAACCTTTTTACCCATTCTCTAGCTGCTGATGTTGGTTAACAATTGGCCTATGCTGGCGGAAACAATCACGTTGGTTGTTTAAAACCACTTTCTAACCCCCAAAATGGCTAATCACAGGCTCGAATGTGAATTCTCTTGCTCCCCAGGATCTGAATTCTCTTGCTCCTTAACTCTTTGCATATCAAAGGTAGGATTTAGGACAAGGTATCAGCATTCTATCATCACTCTCTAGGCTAAGAAACTCTACAAAATCCACTCCACACCAGATTGAAACATTACATGGTCTCCTACATCAGCCATAACGGAAACAAGTCTTCTACACTTCTGGTTCTCCACTAAGAGCTAAGTATTCTTCTGGTTTATATTTTAGTATTTTTAAATTATATTGGTAATTAATCCATTGGCTATTTCTGAGTACTGTTGAGACAACCTGACTTTCTTCCCAAAAAGGCTGAAAAGCCTTCCTCTCATCCTTATTCTACTTCCACCCCTGTCCCCTACCTTTGTCCTTCTTAAGACTCTGTCCACTGCCCTGCATCCCTGCATAACCCTTTTGAATCTCCTAGACCATTCTGTTGACTACAGACATACCCAAAAATCCATCCAAAGGCCCATTTCCCCTACCGATGTCGGTAGCCTAACCGACGTCGACAACATTGACTAATCGATGTCAGCATAACTACCAATGTCGGTGACTGTGGAAGACTGATTCCAGGGTTCAGGTATGCATTATCTATTTTTCTCTCTTTAAGTCTTTCATTATTTCTTTCCATTATGACATTCTTTTTATCAACTAGTGGACTGTCATCCCTCCAGGGAGTCTTTGCACTTCTGGGACCGAGCTTTTGCTTGGCATTCCACCATATATCTATCTAACATTTTCTGTGTTTCAGTCTTATTCTTATCTACAAGTGTCTTCCTCCATAGCCAAAGAGGAGATCCTACAATGTCTAGATACAGTGTGCAACTTCATTTGGGTATCATCTAACCCCTAACCATTAACTTTAGTTTCTTTCAACTTCTGAATGTAAATAGTGAAAATGAGCAGAAACGTTTTGGCACGCCTGATGGGACCCTGTAGTTTTCCTTGGGTTCATTTCTTCTAAAACAAACTTTCATATAGGTGCATTAGGAAAATTTCTCTTATTGCATCCTTCTTCTATCTCTTAATCTTAGAAAGAAATCATAAGCAAAAGTTAAAAAGAACTTTTTCTTCTTATCACCTCTTCCCTGCATCTTAGAGTAGTGATAATTCATGCTCTTAACCTTTTCCTAATTGTTTGCATCCGAACAAAAAATTTCAATTTGGGTTAAAAATATATTGCATCTCATTCCTGCTTGAATGCATTTTTAGCTCATCTAGTAATTAAAACCACATTATGAATAAATCATAGTGCACATATGTTACACAACCAGACCACATTCACAAATCAAACATCTAAACATACCTGAGACAAGGCCCATCTAGGATTTCATCATCTAGCAGATACCTTACCCTTCCTGGTAATCCTACTTAGACTTCACTACCAAGGGGAGAACCCACTCTATTCTCTAGTAGAGTATAAACTCTAGGGGAAGTATATATTGGCTAAGCAACCCAGCTTGTCTCTAGGCTCGTGAAGTGAGCAGAGCAAGCTCCTAGCAACAAGCCACTAATGGAACCTAATATAGATTTTGAGCACCAAAACATAACCCGAAACCAACCTTAGACTGCCTCTTTTAGGACCCATTCTAAAATCCCAATTCCCAAACATATTCTTCTAAGGCATAAGCCAACACGACTCTAAAATTTATTCTTAGGAATTTAATGTTTAGAGTCGGCTTGCCTTCATCTACTTTTCTATTTTTATCTAGTTTTTTGAGCTGGTAAGGATGCATTATTCTGAGCTCTAAAAACAACTCAGAACTTTCTTCTTTCTTCCAAAAAGCTTTTAATTTGCTGAGTTTCTAGAAATACACAGTAATTGACATCAATTTTTCCATCGACATTGGCAACTGATCTTCACCGACATCAGTTATCTGACCGACATCAGCAACTAAATTCATTGACATCGGATTTTCTATCAGCACCAGTTACTGTAAAAAAAAATTTCTTCTGAAACAACAAGCTAAAAACTTGACCTTTTTGCTGTTAAAAATAAATTCTGATTTTCTGAGGTTGAAACATACAATTTTTAGAACTTAAACCCATTTTGCCTTGGATGGTTTTGACATGTATTCAAACCAAAACTCTTGTTCACCACCCAAGGCAACAACCACTTCCACCTTCACCCTTCATATCAAGTCCCCAAATGGAGTATAATTCAGAAACTAAATGTACTCCTATCCAACCAACCCCAACTCAACCCCTTATTATTCCCAAAGGAAACCAAAACTTTGAAAGGTTCCTTGACCTCAATGTCAAGGTTCTTCAGCACTATCTCACGAGAAATCAAATGCGAGATCCTTCAGGTAACCTAGTTTATGAGATGCCAACTTCCTTAGTTGAAATGGCAATCATATCAATAGCCTCCATAACTCAACCCATAGACACCTAGGGCATTGCCTCAACTAATAACCTGACCATGACCAATATTCAAGAATTGGCCTCCCCTTCCATTTTTGGACCTACCTCCATTGGGGTTTCCGTACCCCCTCAACCACAAACCATTCAACAAAGCTCTACACCATTCCTAAACTTAATTGTCTCCATCCCACCTACTCTTGCACCCATAAATACAAGAGTGACTACCTATCCTTCAACTAGTGTCACTATCACTCAACCACCATTGGCGGCACCTAGTCAACTTGTGCCCTCTAACTTCATCACACAAGCCCCCTCAACCTCAACATCAATCCCTATGACTAGTTACCAATATGTTTCGCCTATACAAATGCAACCTAACACGTCATATGCCCCTCCTAACACCTTCTAAATGCCTTACAGCCTAGGAGGTGCCCCACCTATAAATCCATCAACCGATCTAATCAAGATGTTGATGGATAAAATGTCTAATCTTGAGATGTCTATTTTAGGTTCAAAGAATGTTCTCTCATATGAACAAATCTGTAATGAACCTATGCATTCTTTGGTCCCAATCCAACCATACCCTAGTCAGTGGGAACTTCCCAAGTTTACTCACTTTCAGAGTAAAGAGGACCCATAGCAACATCTACGAACATTTAGACACGCCTGTTACCTTATAGTACATGATGATGCGTTATTACTATGCACATTTTAAATGTTGATTTTTGGTGCTACCCTCGATTGGTATAGTTCCATTACCAGTCATTCTATCTTTTCTTTCACTCAACTAGCTCAATTATTTCTTGACCAATTTTCAATTAACATAACTAAAAAGGACTCCATTACAGACCTCTATTCTATCAAACAATTCAATGATGAACCAATAGCTCATTTCATTGCCTGCTAGAGAGGCTTAATCAACCAACTCTCCTTATCATTACCTCAACCAGAGCTCATTGAGCTCTTTTCACAGGCATGTTCCAAACACATCTCATCTACTTTGTAGGTCCAAACATTCCACACATTTGAAAAAGATTTCACTATGGCTAAGAAGCTTGAACTCTATCCTGTCAAAGAAAATAAAGTCAAATTACATAGTAAAAACCCCAACGCAAAATCAAATAACCCTTCATCCAAGTCTTCTTCTTCCAATTCCAAGTCCAAAGGATCAACAAATGCTATGGTACTTAGATCATCATCATCGCCCACTACTAATCAATCCGAACCTTCCACATCTCAAAGCATTACACGACAATTCCAATAATGATACGCACAGCGTCAATATACTCCAATAGGAGATCATACGCATCTATGTTGGATAAACTAGTCAAACAAGGAGTCTTTAACCTCCCCCAAATTTGACCACCACCTCAATTTGATCCCTCACGTGCCATCCCTACATGGTATAGGGAGAATGACTTCTATAATTATCACCATGTAAAAGGCCGTGACACAGACAATTGTAAAACCCTCAAGAATGTCATTCAGGACATGTTAGATAAAGGTGATCTTGTCTTGGATAACCCAAATGTGCCGCCTAACCAAAACATAGACATCTTTAGGCAACCATTCCCTAACCATCTTCCTAGCCAAAACAATGTATAGACCATGGCTGATGACCCCCAAGAGCGTAATATATGCATGGTCAACACGGTCTCTCCTTTTATGCCTAACCAACCTCTCTCACAGTCTAAAGAGGTTAGTCAACCTATTTGTCCATCACAGGTAGAAGAGCCTTTTTCTCTTATTTGTCCATCACAGGTAGAAGAGCCTTCTTCTCCTATTTGTCCACCACAAGTAGAAGAGCCTTCTTCTCCTATTTTTCCACCAAAGGTAGAAGAGCCTTCTTCTCCTATTTGTCCACCATAGGAAGAAGAGCCTTCTTCTCCTAATAGTCCTCCATCTACCCCTCTTATATTGGAGGACACTTTAACCATACCAACACCACTAGCCCCACCTTCATCCTTCCTACTAACAATGGAGGACCATACCTTTCCTACTCTTTAACCACAAGTAGAAGGTACAATCATCCCTACCCTCTATCCTCTTAAGGAGCCACATTCTCCAATCACTTCTCCACCAAGAGAAGAACTTTTCACTTCACCCACTTCAGTCAAGGAAGATTTGGTGATGATTTTCTCTCACCTTTTGCCCAAAATTGCTGCATCTAACACATTTCTAGTCTCACAACCACCCACATCTTCTAAAAAACCAAAGCCTTGTCTAACATCTTCCAAACCATTCTCTCAACTAGCTAAAAACTTAGGATTTCTCCATTCAAGGAACTTAGAACATGAGGCATTATGGGAGCGACTCAAAGCTCCTTACCTTACACATCCCATCTCATCTCTTATTGATGACCCTCATCCACAACAAATTATCCCAAAGTCTTTGACAAGGATCAGGCCTCTACTTCCAAAATTTCAAAAGCTAAAATGTCCACATCTGAACCTAAACACTCACAAGTGACTACCATACAAACATTGGTTAAATCTCTTGGTGTTCACCCCATATCAAACCTCACTCACCCACAAGTGAAGGTAGACTTGAACCTTGCCTCACATATAGTAGTCCTCAAACCATACTACAGAAGGCCACTAAACCACATCAGAGAACTCCTCCCCCACCATCATCATTGCCCTCCATTTTGGGCTGACATCCTTCTACATTAATAGGAGTGCTCCCTACTCCAACACCTAACAAAAATTAATTGCCTCCATTAATCCCTTTACCCACCAAGAACATACCTCCTCTAAAAAATTTGGCACCCCTCACAAAGAAAGTGTCATCTACATGAGTGGCCACACCTCTAACCCAAAAGGTGGTACGGAAATCTCCCTCAACAACTCCAAAACAAAAGTCATCAACACCTAGTGCATCAACAAGCACAGACCCATTAGTGGGTTCATATGCTTTGATACTACGCTAAATTTTGCAAACTTATAAAATCACTCTCCCAACTCTTAAACCATACCAACCTCTCAGACCAAAACTTGCTTGGTTCAATGACATCAAAATCTGTGCATATCATCGCACACCTGGACATGACACTGAGCATTGTTGTGCTCTTAAAGCTATCATTCATCAACACTTGGCACAAGACACCCCTCATATTAAGGATTCTTCTAACCACTTTTTTGACAAATCACCGACACCATCCCAAATCCCTTTACCTAAATCGGGATCCCCATACAAGACTATGGTCCCTTTACCACCATCTCCTCCTTTATTTGAAATCAACACTATCAATGTCACCACCTGGTCACAAACCAAGAAGGATAAAGGAAAAGAGAAGGTTTCTATTCCTTGGACATATCCATCCATCAAGCCCTCTCCATCACCAAAACCCAAGATTTCAATCTTGGGCACATCTCGACCAACATCTTTGAAGCCAATCCGTGACTCCATGGTGAAATAACTCCACCAAACCCCTATGAAGATATCTTTATATGACCTCATTTAAAACTCTTCACAACATCATCAAACCTTGATCAAGGCCTTACAAGCAGTGGAGGTTCAACTTGAAGACCCCCAGCCACTAGCTGCTTTGGTCAAATCATTACTAACTATTGCCTCCATCACCCTCAATGATTCTAAGATTCTTGTCTCCAACTTGCAAGATCAGGATCTCACCCTCTTAAACTAAGCCTCTAAAGAGCTTCATAAGATACATCCTTGCATCACACTCCTTGTCAAAGAGGATCTTCATCATCTTCTCTCCATCTCATTTATCTAACCCATTGATTATCCCCAATGGCTGTCAAACATTGTCCCTGACACAAGCAACTGGGGGAATTCAACTTTCTACTAACTCTCACGACGTCAACCAAGCATCTACCAAGCATCAACCAAACATCGACCAAGCATCGACCAAGCATCAACCAAACATTGACCAAGCATTGACCAAGCATCGACCAAGCATCAACAAAGCATCAACCAACATCAACCAAGAATCGACCAAGCATCGACCAAGAATCAACCAAACATCAACCAACCAAGCATCAACCAAACATAACCAACCAATCATCGACCAAACTTCAACCAACCAAGCATCAGCCAACACGTAACCGATTGGAAAGAAGTGAATGGGGCAAGTTTGCTCCTAATTAGCTTAGACCTTACATAATAAAGTATGGATCAGAGACTTATCATCTGCCTTCCCTTAAAGGCTGGCCAGAACCTGAGCCCCTTAATGTCTTTCATCTATAATCATTCTACTGTTAATCAAGTAATCACTCACCTAATATTTAACTTGAGTTCATCTCTTGAGCAATCCCTGTCATCCTCATCATAATCCTTTCAACACTTTTTCCCACAAGCATTAGTCGACCCTTTTGGAAAGCATAAATGCTTTGTCCTAATAAAAGGGAAACCCTACAAACCTCTATAGGCTAGTCCATGACTAAAACTTCAGTCAACAAAACATATAAAATTGGGATGCCTATTCAAAGGTCATAAAACTATAAATGTAGACTGCTCCCGTGAAGGACAACTACATAATTGCTGTAATTGATAGACTACTCCCTTGAAGGATAGCTACTCAAAGACATTCAACCATACAAAGCAAAATATAGACCAATCCCTCAAAGGATGGCTATGCCCAAATCTTGCTACAAATAACACTCTCTCAGAAGCTTCTCGCATTGATCAGCTTCACATATGAGCACAAAACAAAACAACATCCCCACGTAGACTTCCCGCATTGATCAGTCTACTGAAAAAAAGGAAGACTGACAAGCTATTAAGTCATGGACTTGCCTATAGTCGTTCTCAGGGTCACCTACAAAAGGGGCAAGGTTATCCTTGCTAAAAAGGGTTATGCTATCCTCACATCTCACATAATCAAACCTATTACCCCAACATACCCAAGGGATTTTGAGCTCACTTAATGTCAATTGATTCGAATACTTCTCTAACATCAACCAATGGTCAATGATGTAATGCATGAATAGGGCTTTTTGTTTGCAAAAACCTTATCTATGCCATCATTATAGTCTTTGTCAATGAAAGAGCAATGCGCCTTTCACTTCTTACACCTTGGTCACATACAACCAAATCATTTTCTAACCAAACCAACCACACCTTTTTCAGACCACTAACATTATCATAGCCTATTCACACTAGTTTCTATGGAAACCAATACACATGGAAACTATCGACCACACAATTTATGTCAAGCATAAACCATTACTTGCTGAAGCATAAATAAATTTATTTCATTTTTAGCATACACCATCACCAATATGGAAATTGCTAGGGATGAAAAACCATATAACCAATGTTACAAAATACACCATCACATGGAAAAGGCTATAACATCATCATCATCCTCATCATTTCAAGTATGTACCATCAAACATATGGGACATGCTAACATACACTAACCTAACCAAAATGACCTATCGACCTCTTTGACTCCTTCCTCCCTTTTGGGAGAACTACATTGGCCTGAGGCCCTTCAAACAGGGGCTATGTAGGCAACACTCAGATGACATGAAGTCTTCTGAGGTTAGCTCAGCCACATTTATTTGTTCGACTACCTGACGGATAAATCATTTAACCTTTAACCATGACTTAACCTAGTCAAAAACCCAATCCATAGCCTACTTCCTTCTTCCCTTTTGGGGAGAACTACATTGGCTTGAGGCCCTTCAAATAGGGGCTATGTATGCAACACTCAGTTGACATGGGGTCTTTTGAGGTTAGCTTGGCCATTCCTTCATCCATTCGCCCATTCGTCTCCCTAATGACATCGGCCATCTATTCATTTATTTGTCTACCTGATGGACAAACCATATAACTTTTAACCATGATTTAACCTTAACCAACACAATCCATAACTTTGACTCCTCCTCCCTTATAGGGAGAACTACATTGGCCTGAGGCCCTCCAAACAGGGGCTATGTAGGTAGCACTCAGTTGACATGGCATCTTTTGAGGTTAGCTCAGCCATTCCTTCATCCATCCATCTATTGGACCAACTATCTCTACCAACCCAAAATCATGACCAAACAACCAACCTTGACACTATAGAAGTCACCTTAGATTTCTCATGGGACACATTGGAGATCACAACTATCTCCTTAGACCACGACCACTTTTGAGACAATTATGCCTTGGTTGTTTTGATTGCATATGCTACCTCACGAATAGTTAGCAAATTTTCCATGACACTCACAAGTATTGGATCATGCCCAAGTTGATCTCCACTACTTGTGATATTTTCATGTTTTTTAGGAGCACTTCTTGAGCTTGGGATACTTGGAACACGTTGACCAATTAGAGCTACAGCTTGGATCGAATAACCCAATTAGCTACGACTAAATGCTGGGGCCTGGTTACTTTGATTCTAGCACTCCTTGACCTTTGACTACGACAATTTAACCTACCTATCACATGAAGTGGTATATGCGTAGTCTCAACTATTGCAGCATTCACAGTCAAACTTCACCATAACCATCCACTACCTATCAAATCGACACCCAATATTAGGTTACCTTCCCTCGACTCCCACTTTGAGGGGGAATACCTCATCACCATATCTGGGGCAACAACTCCTATTTTTGTCTTGCAGTTCATCAGAATAACCAATAAGACAAAAATGACCTTATCCCATACCTGGGGCTACTTACTCCTCTTTTTGTCTTGCAGTTCGTTAGAACAACCAACAAGAAAAAAAGGGGAAAATGTAAACACCAAAATAGTGTCAACCCCCCTTGGTCCCTTTCTAACTTCAACATGCCTAAACTATACTTTATTAATTTAAAATACTTATTTTAAATTAATCATTCCCCCTAGACACCTCACCTTGGATTCCTAGCTCTTAGACCATTTATCACCTATGACTAATCATGACTCACCTAAGACCTATTTCAACTCTCCCACTAACTCTCATGCCTATTTAATCCACCTTTGGACTGTTCAACAATGACAACTGAACTTGGCAGATGGAAGAATGGGCAAAAGGCTAAAAATAGCCTTTTTACCCATTCTCTAGCTATCGATGTCAGTTAACAGTCAGTCGATGCTGATAGAATCATCGACGTCAGTTGCTTAAAACCATGTTCTAACCCCCAAAATAGTTAATCATAGGCCCGAATGTGAATTCTCTTGATCCCGATGATCTGAGTTCTCTTGCTCTTTGACTCTTTGCATATCAAAGGTAGGCTTTGGGACAAGGTATCAACATTCTATCATCACTCTCCAGGCTAAGAAACTCTATAGAATCCATTCCACATAGGATTGAAATGTTGCATGAAGTCTCTTACATTAGCCATAACAGAAATAAGTCTTCTACACTTTTGGTTCTCCACTAAGAGCTAAGTATTCTTTTGGATTATATTTTAGTATTTTCAGAGTATATTGGTAATTAATCCATTGGCTATTTTTGAGTACTGTTGAGACAACCCAACTTTCTTCTCGAAAAGGCTGAAAAGCCTTCCTCTCATCCTTATTCTACTTCCACCCCTGTCCCCTACCTTTGTCCTTCTTAAGACTCTGTCCACTGCCCTCCATCCCTGCACAACCCTTTTGAATCTCCTAGACCATTTTGTTGACTACAGACATACACAAAAACTTGTCCAAAGGCCCATTGCCCCTATCGACATCGGTAGCCTAACTGACATTGACAACATTGACTAACCGATGCTGGCATAACTACCGATGTTGGTGACTATGGAAGACTGATTCTAGGGTTTAGGTATACATTATCTATTTCTCTCTCTTTAAGTATTTCATTATTTCTTTCCATTATGACATTCTTTTTATCAACTAGTGGACTATCATCCCTCCAGGGAGTCTTTGCACTTCTGGGACTGAGCTTTTGCTTGGTAGTCCACCATATATCTATCTAACATTTTTTGTGTTTCAGTCTTATTCTTATCTACAGGTGTCTTCCTCCACAGCCAAAGAGGAGCTCTTACAACATCTGGATATGGTGTGTAACTTCATCTAGGTATCATCTAAACCCTGACCATTTAACTTTAGTTTCTTTCATCTTCTGAATGTAAATAACGAAAATGAGCAGAAATATTCTGGCACGCTTGATGTGACCCTGTAGTTTTCCTTGGGTTCATTTCTTCTAAAACAAACTTTCATATAGGTGCATTAGGAAAATTTATCTTTTTGCATCCTTCTTCTATCTCTTTATCTCGAAAAGAAATCATAAGCAAAAGTTAAAAAGAACTTTTTCTTCTTTTCATTTCTTCCCTGCATCTTAGAGTAGTGATAATTCATGCTCTTAACCTTTTCCTAATTGTTTGCATCCGAACAAAAAATTTCAATTTGGGTTAAAAATATATTGCATCTCATTCCTGCTTGAATGCATTTTTAGCTCATCTAGTAATTAAAACCACATTATGAATAAATCATAGTGCACATATGTTACATGACTAGACCACATTCACAAATCAAACATCTAAACATACCTGAGATAAGGCCCAGCTAGGATTTCATCATCTAGCAGATACCTTACCCTTCCTGGTAATCCTACTTGGACTTCACTACCAAGGGGAGAACCCACTCTGTTCTCTAGCAGAGTATAAACTCTAGGGGAAGTATATATTGGCTAAGCAACTCAGCTTGTCTCTAGGCTCGTGAAGTGAGGGGAGCAAGCTCCTAGCACCAGGCCACGTACGAAACCTAATACAAATTTTGAGCACCAAAACATAACCCGAAACCAACCTTAGACTGCCTCTTTTAGGACCCATTCTAAAAGCCCAATTCCCAAACATATTTTTCTAAGGCATAAGCCAACACGACTCTAAAATTTATTCTTAGGAATTTAACGTTTAGAGTCTACTTGCCTTCATCTACTTTTCTATTTTTATCTGGTTTTTTGAGCTAGTAAGGATGCATTACTCTGAGCTCCAAAAACAACTCAGAACTTGCTTCTTTCTTCCAAAAAACTTTTAGTTTTTTGAGTTTTTGGAAATACACGGTAACAGACATAAGTTTTTCCACTGACATCTGCAACTAATCTTCACTAACATCAGTTATTTGACTGACATCGGTAACTAAATTCACCGACATTGGTTTTTCTATCGGCGTCGGTCACTGTCAAAATTTTTTTCTTCTCAAACAACAAGCTAAAAACCTGACCTTTTTGCTATTAAAAACAAATTCTAGTTTTTTGAGGTTGAAACATACAATTTTTAGAACCTAAACCCATTTTGCCTTGGATGGTTTTGACACGTAGTCAAACCAAAACTCTTGTTCACCACACAAGGCAACAACGACTTCCACCTTCACCCTTCATATCAAGTCCCCAAATGGAGTATAATTTAGAAACTGAACGTACTCCTATCCAACCAACCCCAACTCAACCCCCTATTATTCTTGACGGGGACCAAGACTTTGAAAGGTTCCTTGACCTCAATGTCAAGGCTCTTCAGCACTATCTTGCGAGAAGTCAAACGCGAGATCCTTCAGGCAACCCAATTTATGAGATGCCAACTTCTTTAATTGAAATGGCAATCATATCAACAACCTCTGTAACTCAACCCATAGACACCCAGGCCATCGCCTCAACTAACAACCCGACCAAGACCAATATTCAAGAATTGGCCTCCCCTTCCATTTTTGGACCTACCTCTATTGGGGTTTTCATACCCCCTCAACCACAAACCATTCAACAAAGTTCTACACCATTCTAGAACTTAATTGTCTCCATCCCACCTACTCTTGCACCCATAAATATAAGAGTGACTACCTATCCTTCAACTAGTGTCATTGTCACTCAACCACCATTTGTGGCACCTAGTCAACTTGTGCCCTCTAACTTCATCACACAAGCCCCCTCGACCTCAACATCAGTCCCTATGACTAGTTACCAATATGATGCACCTATATAAATACAACCTAACATGTCATATGCCCCTCCTAACACCTTCAAAATGCCTTACTACCTAGGGGGCACCCCACCTGCAAATCAATCAACCACTCTAATCAAGATGTTGATGGATAAAATGTCTAATCTTGAGATGTCTATTTCAAGTTCAAAGAATGTTCTCTCATATGAAAAAATCTGTAATGAACCTATTCATCCTTTGGTCCCAATCTGACCATACCCTAGTCAGTGGGAACTTCCCAAGTTTACTCACCTTCAGAGTAAAGAGGACCCACAACAACATCTACTAGCATTTAGACACACTTGTTACCTTATAGCACATGATGATGCATTATTGCTACGCACATTTCTCATGTCACTTTTTGGTGCTACCCTCGATTGGTATAGTTCCATTACCAGTCATTCTATCTTTTCTTTCACTCAACTAGCTCAACTATTTCTTGACCAATTTTCAATTAACATTACTAAAAAAGTCTCCATTATAGACCTCTATTCTATCAGACAATTTGACGATGAATCAATAGCTCATTTCATTGCCCATTGGAGAGGCTTAATCAACCAACTCTCCTTCTCATTATCTCAACCAGAGCTCATTGAGCTCTTTTCATAGGCATGTGCCAAACACATCTCATCTACTTTATGGGTCCAAACATTCCACACATTTGACAAAGCTTTCACTATGGCTAGGAAGCTTGAACTCTGTGTTGTCCAAGAAAATAAAGTCAAATTGTGTAGTAAAAACCCCAACACAAAATCAAATAACCCTTCATCTAAGTCTTCTTCTTCCAATTCCAAGTCCAAAGGATCATCAAATGTTGTGGTACTTAGATCATCATCATTGACCACCACTAATCAATTTGAACCTTCCACATCTCAAAGCATTACATGACAATTCCAACAATGATACATACAACATCAATATACTCCAATAGGAGAATCATACGCATCTATGTTAGATAAACTAGTCAAATAAGGAGTCCTCAACCTCCCCCAAATTAGACCACCACCTCAATTTGATCCCTTGCATGCCATCCCTACATGGTATAGGGAGAATGACTTCTATAATTATCATCGTGTCAAAGGCCATGACATAGACAATTGTAAAACCCTCAAGAATGTCATTCAAGATATGTTAAATAAAGGTGATCTTGTCTTGGATAACTCAAACATGCCACCTAACCAATACATATACATATTTAAGCAACCATTCCCTAACCATCTCCCTAGCCAAAATAATGTACAAACTATGGCCAATGACCCTCAAGAGCATACTATACGCATAGTCAACATGGTCTCTCTTTTTATGCCTAACCAACCTCTCCCATAGTCTAAAGAGGTTAGTCGACCTATTTGTTCATCACAGGTAGAAGAGCCTTCTTCTCCTATTTGTCCATCACAGGTAGAAGAGCCTTCTTCTCCTATTTGTCCACCACAGGTAGAAGAGCCTTCTTCTCCTATTTGTCCACCATAGGTAGAAGATCCTTCTTCTCCTATTTGTCCACCATAGGTAGAAGAGCCTTCTTCTCCTATCCCTCCACCACAGGAAGAAGATCCTTCTTCTCCTAATAGTCCTCCATCTACCCCTCTTATATTGGAGGACGCTTGAACCATACCAATGCCACTACCCCCACCTTCATCCTTCTTACTACAAATGGAGGACCATACCTTTCCTGCTCTTCAACCACAAGTAAAAGGTACAATCATCCCTACCCTCTATCCTCTTGAGGAGCCACATTCTCCAATCACTTTTCCATCGAGAGAAGAAATTGTCACTTCACCCACTTCGGTCGAGGAAGATTTGGTGACGATTTTTTCTCACCTTTTGCCCGAAATCATTGCATCTAAAACATTTTTGGTCTCACAACCACCCACATCTTCTAAAAAACCAAAGCCTTGTCTAACATCTTCCAAACCATTCTCTCGACTAGCTAAAAACTTAGGATTTCTCCATTCAAGGAACTTAGAACATGAGACATTATGGGAGTGACTCAAAGCTCCTTATCTTACACATTCCATCTCATCTCATACTGACGGCCCTCATCCACAACAAATTATCCCAAAGTCTCTGATAAGGATCAGGCTTCTACATCCAAAATTTTAGAAGCTAAAACATCCACATCTGAACCTAAACACTCACAAGCGACTACCATACCAAAACAGGTTAAATCTCTTGGTGTTCGCCCCATACCAAACCTCACTCACCCACAAGTGAACGTAGACTTGAACCTTGCCTCGCACAATAGTAGTCCCAAACCAAACTACAAAAGGCCACTAAACCACTTCAGAGAACTCCTCCCCTACCATCATCATTGCCCTCCATTTTGGGCCCACATCCTTCTACCTTAATAGGAGTGCTCCCTACTCCAACACCTAACAAAAATGAGTTGCCTCCATTACTCCCTTTACCCAAAAAAACATACCTCCTCTAAAAAATTTGGCACCCCTCACAAAGAAAGTGTCATCTACATGAGTGGCCACACCACCAAACCAAAAGGTGGTACAAAAATCTCCCTCAACAACTCCAAAACAAAAGTCATCAACACCTAGTGCATCAACAAGCACGGACCCATTAGTGGGTTCATATGCTTTGATACTACACCGATTTTTGCAAACTTCTAGCATCACTCTCCTACCTCTTCAACCATACCAACCTCTCAGACCAAATCTCACTTGGTTCGATGACACTCGAATCTGTGTGTATCATCGCACACCTGGACATGACACTAAGCATTACTACACTCTTAAAGATATCATTCATCAACACTTGGCATAGGACACCCCTCATATTGAGGATTCTTCTGACCACTTTTTTGACAAATCACCGACACCATCCCAAATCCCTTCACCTAAATCGGGATCCCCATACAAGACTATGGTCCCTTTACCACCATCTCCTCCTTTGTTTGAAATGAACACTATCAATGTTGCCACCTGGTCACAAACCAAGAAGGATAAAGGAAAAGAGAAGGTTTCTATTCCTTGGACATATCCATCCATCAAGCCCTCTCCATCACCAAAACCCAAGATTTCAATCTTGGGCACATCTCGACCAACATCTTTGAAACCAATCCATGACTCTATGGTGAAACAACTCCACCAAACCCCTGTGAAGATATCTTTAGATGACCTCATTCAAAACTCTTCACAACATTGTCAAACCTTGATCAAGGCCTTTCAAGCAGTTTAGGTCCAACCTAAGGACCCCCAACCACTAGCTACTTTGGTCAAATAATTACTAACTATTGCCTCCATCACCCTCAATGATTCTAAGATTCATGTCTCCAACTTGGAAGATCAAGATCTCACCCTCTTAAATTAAGCCTCTGAGGAGCTTCGCAGGATACATCCTTACATCGCACTCCTTGTCAAAGAGAAGCTTCATCATCTTCTCTCCATCTCATTTATCTAACTCATTGATTATCCTCAATGGCTGTCAAACATTGTCCCTAACACAAGCAACTGGGGGAATTAGACTTTCTACTGACTCTCACGACCTCAACCAAGCATCAACCAAGCATCGACTAAGCATCAACCAAACATTGACCAACCATCGACCAAGCATCGACCAACATCAACCAAGCATTGACCAAACATCAACTGACCAAGTATCGACCAAGCATCTACCAAACATCAACCGACCAAGCATTGACCAAGCATCGACCAAACTTCAACCAACCAGGCATTAGCCAACATGTAACCAATTTGAAAAGAAGTGAATGGGGCAAGTTTTCTCATAATTGGCTTAGACCTTGCATAATAAAGTATGGATCAGGGACTTATCATCTATCTTTCCTTGAAGGCTGGCCAAAACTTGAGCCCCTTAATGCCTTTCATCTATGACCATTCTACTATTAATCAAGTAATCACTCACCTGATATTTAACTTGAGCTCATCTCTTGAGCAATCCCTGTCATCCTCATCATAATCCTTTCAACCCTTTTTCCCACAAGCATTAGTCGACCCTTTTGGAAAGAATGAATGCTTTGTCCTAATAAAAGGGAAACCCTTCAAACCTCTATAGACTAGTCCATGACTAAAACTTTAGTCAGCAAAACATATAAAATTGGGATTACTATTCAAATGTCATAAAACTACAAATGTAGACTGCTCCCTTGAAGGACAGTTGCATAATTGTTGTAATTGATAGACTACTCCCTTGAAGGACAGCTATTCAAAGACATTCAACCATACAAAGCAAAATATAGACCAATCCCTTGAAGGATGGCTATGCCCAAATCTTGCTACAAACAACACTCTCTCAGAAGCTTCTCGCATCGATCAGCTTCACATATGAGCACAAAACAAAACAACATCCCCATGTAGACATCCCGCATTGATCAGTCTACCAAAAAAAAAAAAAAAGACTAACAAGCTATTGAGTCATGAAATTACCTATAGTCATTTTCAGGGTCACCTATAAAAGGGGCAAAGTTATCCTTGCTAAAAAGGGTTACACTATCCTCACATCTCACATAATCAAACCTATTACCCCAACATACCCAAGGGATTTTGAGCTTACTTAATGTGAAGTGATTCAAATACTTCTCTAACATCAACCAATGGTCAACGATGTAATGCATGAACGGGGCTTTTCGTTTGCAAAAACCTTATCTATGCCATCATTATAGTCTTTGTCAATGAAAGAGCAATGCACCTTTCACTTCTTACACCTTGGTCACATACAACCAAATCATTTTCTAACCAAACCAACCAAACATTTTTCAAACCACTAACATTATCATAGCCTATTCACACTAGTTTCTATGGAAACTAATACACATGGAAACTATCGACCACACAATTTATGTCAAGCATAAACCATTACTTATTGAAGCATAAATAAACTCATTTCATTTTTAGCATACACCATCACAAATATGGAAATTGCTAGGGATTAAAAACCATATAACCAATGTTACAGAATACACCATCACATGGAAAAGGCTGTAACATCATCATCATCCTCATCATTTCAATCATGTACCATCACACATATGGGACATGCTAAAAGACACTAACCTAACCAAAATGACCTATCGACCTCTTTGACTCCTTCCTCCCTTTTGGGAGAACTAAATTGGCCCGAGGCCCTTCAAATAGGGGCTATGTAGGTAACACTCAGATGACATGAAGTCTTCTAAGGTTAGCTCGGCCACATTTGTTCATTTGCCTACCTGACGGACAAACCATTTAACCTTTAACCATGACTTAACCTAGTCAAAAACCCAGTCTGTAGCCTACTCCCTTCTTCCCTTTTGGGGAGAACTACATTGGCTTGAGGCCCTTCAAATAGGGGCTATGTAGGCAACACTCAGTTAACATGGGGTCTTCTGAGGTTAGCTCGGCCATTCCTTCATCCATTCACCCATTCATCTCCCTAATGACGTTGGCCATCTATTCATTTGTTCATCTACTTGATGGACAAACCATATAACTTTTAACCATGATTTAACCTTGACCAACACAATCCATAACTTTGACTCCTCCTCCATTATAGGGAGAACTACATTCTCCTGAGGCCCTCCAAATAGGGGCTATGTAGGTACCACTCAGTTGACATGGCATCTTCTGAGGTTAGCTCAGCCATTCCTTCATCCGTCCATCTACTGGACCAACTATCTCTACCAACCCAAAATCATGACCAAACAACCATCCCTGACACTATAGAAGTCACCTTAGATTTCTCATGGGGCACATTGGAGATCACGACTATCTCCTCAGACCATGACCACTTTTGAGACAACTATGTCTTGGTTGTTTTGATTGCATATGCTACCTCATGAATAGTTATCAAATTGTCCATGACCCCCACAAGTATTGGATCACACCCAAGTTGATCCCCACTACTTGTGACATTTTTGTGTTTTCTAGGAGCACTTCCTTAGCCTAGGATACTTTGAACACGATGACCAATTGGAGCTACAGCTTGGATCGAATAACCCAATTAGCTACGGCTAAATGCTGGGGCCCAATTACTTTGATTTTAGCACTCCTAGACCTTTGACTATGACAATTTGACCTACCTATCATGTGAAGTGGTATACGTGTAATCTCAACTATTACAACATTCACAGTCAAACTTCACCATACCCATCCACTACCTATCAAATTAGTACCCGATATCAGGTTACCTTCCCTCAACTCCCACTTTGAGGGGGATTACCTCATCACCATATCTGTGGCAATAACTCCTATTTTTGTCTTTTAGTTCATTAGAACAACTAATAGCATAAAAATGACCTTATCCCATACTTGAGGCTACTTACTCCTATTTTTGTCTTGCAATTCATCAGAACAACCAACAAGATAAAAAGGGGCAACTGTAGACACCAAAATAGTGTTAACCCCCCTTGGTCCCTTTCTAACTTCAACATGCCTAAACTATAATTTATTAATTTAAAATACTTATTTTAAATTAATCATTCCCCTTAGACACCTCGCCTTGGATTCCTAGCTCTTAGACCATTTATCACCTATGACTAATCATGACTCACCTAAGACCTATTTCAACTCTCCCACTAACTCTTGTGCCTATTTAATCCACCTTTGGACCGTTCAACAATGACAGTCGAACTTGGCAAATGGAAGAATGGGAAAAAGGCTAAAAATAGCCTTTTTACCCATTCTCTAGCCACCAACATTGGTTAACATTCAGCCAATGCCAGTGGAATCACCAACGTCAGTTGCTTAAAACCATGTTCTAACCCCCAAAATGGCTAATCACAGGCCCGAATGCAAATTCTCTTGCTCCCTAGGATTTGAGTTCTCTTACTCCTTGACTCTTTGCCTATCAAAGGTAGGATTTGGGATAAGGTATCAACATTTTATCATCACTATCCAGACTAAGAAACTCTATAGAATCCACTCCACACCAGATTGAAATGTTGCATGAAGTCTCCTACATCAGCTATAACAGAAACAAGTCTTCTACACTTTTGGTTCTCCACTAAGAGCTAAGTATTCTTCTAGTTTATATTTCAATATTTTTAGAGTATATTGGTAATTAATCCATTGGCTATTTCTGAGTACTATTGAGACAACCTGACTTTCTTCCCAAAAAGGTTGAAAAGCCTTCCTCTCATCCTTATTCTACTTCCACCCCTGTCCCCTACCTTTGTCCTTCCTAAGACTCTGTCCACTACCCTGCATCCCTGCACAGCCCTTTTGAATCTCCCAGACCATTCTATTGACTATAGACATACCCAAAAACTTGTCTAAAGGCCCATTGCCCCTATCGATGTCGATAGCCTAACTAACGTCGGCAACATTGACCAACCGATGCTGGCATAACTACCAATGTTGGTGACTATGGAAGTTTGATTGTAGGGTTTAGGTACGCATTACCTATTTCTCTCTCTTTAAGTCTTTCATTATTTCTTTCAATTATGACATTCTTTTTATCAACCAGTGGACTGTCATCCCTCTAGGGAGTCTTTGCACTTCTGGGACAAAGCTTTTGCTTGGCAGTCCACCATATATCTATCTAACATTTTTTGTGTTTCAGTCTTATTCTTATCTATAGGTGTCTTCCTCCATAGCCAAAGCGGAGCTCCTACAACATCTAGATATGGTGTGTAACTTCATTCAGGTATCATCTAACCCCTGACCATTTAACTTTAGTTTCTTTCATCTTCTGAATGTAAATAGCAAAAACGAGTAGAAACAATCATCAACCAATTGAATACGTAGATGGTCAAGAAGCTTATCATTTATAAATCTCATCATGTCTACAAGTGAGATATTCATAGCCTTCATGAATGCTCTCTTACTTTCCAATGAACTTGATTAGAGATAAATATGACTTGACCTCAATCATATCTGATTGATATTCCTCAATCATATTTGATTAATATTCCTCAATCTATATAATAGGAGTGATGATAACTACCTCATCTTTGTTCTCTTCTAGGAGAACATGTGTTTGATATATGGAGAAATCAATTTTTCCTTCACCATGTTCTACCACATATATAAATGAATCAACATCAGGCTAGGAGCTTGACTATTCTTTAAACACAAAAAAATTTTCCTTGGACTCATGATACTCCTCTATGATTGTAGACTCTAGGATAGAAGATTGACATACACATTCATAAGTGATAAGACATTCAACATCTTTTTCATTAGGCCCATTAACAAACTTATCATTAGACATGAAATCCTTTCAAGGAGGAGTAGTCTTACCTATCTGCCCAAATTCTTAACATATGGCATTGAAACATTTCCACAAGTCTTCTTACTCTTCATCATGATTGTCATCATCAATGCAGATTCATTAATAGCAAGAAAAAAGACATCATTCTTCCCACTATGATGATCAATTAGGTTGTTTAATCTATCATCATCATATACATGGATCAAGTAGTTAATCTCTTACGTCAACTTGCTTAAATGATTCTTCATGGATGATATGAAAAAATCTGTAATGAACCTATTCATCCTTTGGTCCCAATCTGACCATACCCTAGTCAGTGGGAACTTCCCAAGTTTACTCACCTTCAGAGTAAAGAGGACCCACAACAACATCTACTAGCATTTAGACACGCTTGTTACCTTATAGCACATGATGATGCATTATTGCTACGCACATTTCTCATGTCACTTTTTGGTGCTACCCTCGATTGGTATAGTTCCATTACCAGTCATTCTATCTTTTCTTTCACTCAACTAGCTCAACTATTTCTTGACCAATTTTCAATTAACATTACTAAAAAAGTCTCCATTATAGACCTCTATTCTATCAGACAATTTGACGATGAATCAATAGCTCATTTCATTGCCCATTGGAGAGGCTTAATCAACCAACTCTCCTTCTCATTATCTCAACCAGAGCTCATTGAGCTCTTTTCATAGGCATGTGCCAAACACATCTCATCTACTTTATGGGTCCAAACATTCCACACATTTGACAAAGCTTTCACTATGGCTAGGAAGCTTGAACTCTGTGTTGTCCAAGAAAATAAAGTCAAATTGTGTAGTAAAAACCCCAACACAAAATCAAATAACCCTTCATCTAAGTCTTCTTCCAATTCCAAGTCCAAAGGATCATCAAATGTTGTGGTACTTAGATCATCATCATTGACCACCACTAATCAATTTGAACCTTCCACATCTCAAAGCATTACATGACAATTCCAACAATGATACATACAACATCAATATACTCCAATAGGAGAATCATACGCATCTATGTTAGATAAACTAGTCAAATAAGGAGTCCTCAACCTCCCCCAAATTAGACCACCACCTCAATTTGATCCCTTGCATGCCATCCCTACATGGTATAGGGAGAATGACTTCTATAATTATCATCGTGTCAAAGGCCATGACATAGACAATTGTAAAACCCTCAAGAATGTCATTCAAGATATGTTAAATAAAGGTGATCTTGTCTTGGATAACTCAAACATGCCACCTAACCAATACATATACATATTTAAGCAACCATTCCCTAACCATCTCCCTAGCCAAAATAATGTACAAACTATGGCCAATGACCCTCAAGAGCATACTATACGCATAGTCAACATGGTCTCTCTTTTTATGCCTAACCAACCTCTCCCATAGTCTAAAGAGGTTAGTCGACCTATTTGTTCATCACAGGTAGAAGAGCCTTCTTCTCCTATTTGTCCATCATAGGTAGAAGAGCCTTCTTCTCCTATTTGTCCACCACAGGTAGAAGAGCCTTCTTCTCCTATTTGTCCACCATAGGTAGAAGATCCTTCTTCTCCTATTTGTCCACCATAGGTAGAAGAGCCTTCTTCTCCTATCCCTCCACCACAGGAAGAAGATCCTTCTTCTCCTAATAGTCCTCCATCTACCCCTCTTATATTGGAGGACGCTTGAACCATACCAATGCCACTACCCCCACCTTCATCCTTCTTACTACAAATGGAGGACCATACCTTTCCTGCTCTTCAACCACAAGTAAAAGGTACAATCATCCCTACCCTCTATCCTCTTGAGGAGCCACATTCTCCAATCACTTTTCCATCGAGAGAAGAAATTGTCACTTCACCCACTTCGGTCGAGGAAGATTTGGTGACGATTTTTTCTCACCTTTTGCCCGAAATCATTGCATCTAAAACATTTTTGGTCTCACAACCACCCACATCTTCTAAAAAACCAAAGCCTTGTCTAACATCTTCCAAACCATTCTCTCGACTAGCTAAAAACTTAGGATTTCTCCATTCAAGGAACTTAGAACATGAGACATTATGGGAGTGACTCAAAGCTCCTTATCTTACACATTCCATCTCATCTCATACTGACGGCCCTCATCCACAACAAATTATCCCAAAGTCTCTGATAAGGATCAGGCTTCTACATCCAAAATTTTAGAAGCTAAAACATCCACATCTGAACCTAAACACTCACAAGCGACTACCATACCAAAACAGGTTAAATCTCTTGGTGTTCGCCCCATACCAAACCTCACTCACCCACAAGTGAACGTAGACTTGAACCTTGCCTCGCACAATAGTAGTCCTCAAACCAAACTACAAAAGGCCACTAAACCACTTCAGAGAACTCCTCCCCTACCATCATCATTGCCCTCCATTTTGGGCCCACATCCTTCTACCTTAATAGGAGTGCTCCCTACTCCAACACCTAACAAAAATGAGTTGCCTCCATTACTCCCTTTACCCAAAAAAACATACCTCCTCTAAAAAATTTGGCACCCCTCACAAAGAAAGTGTCATCTACATGAGTGGCCACACCACCAAACCAAAAGGTGGTACAAAAATCTCCCTCAACAACTCCAAAACAAAAGTCATCAACACCTAGTGCATCAACAAGCACGGACCCATTAGTGGGTTCATATGCTTTGATACTACACCGATTTTTGCAAACTTCTAGCATCACTCTCCTACCTCTTCAACCATACCAACCTCTCAGACCAAATCTCACTTGGTTCGATGACACTCGAATCTGTGTGTATCATCGCACACCTGGACATGACACTAAGCATTACTACACTCTTAAAGATATCATTCATCAACACTTGGCATAGGACACCCCTCATATTGAGGATTCTTCTGACCACTTTTTTGACAAATCACCGACACCATCCCAAATCCCTTCACCTAAATCGGGATCCCCATACAAGACTATGGTCCCTTTACCACCATCTCCTCCTTTGTTTGAAATGAACACTATCAATGTTGCCACCTGGTCACAAACCAAGAAGGATAAAGGAAAAGAGAAGGTTTCTATTCCTTGGACATATCCATCCATCAAGCCCTCTCCATCACCAAAACCCAAGATTTCAATCTTGGGCACATCTCGACCAACATCTTTGAAACCAATCCATGACTCTATGGTGAAACAACTCCACCAAACCCCTGTGAAGATATCTTTAGATGACCTCATTCAAAACTCTTCACAACATTGTCAAACCTTGATCAAGGCCTTTCAAGCAGTTTAGGTCCAACCTAAGGACCCCCAACCACTAGCTACTTTGGTCAAATAATTACTAACTATTGCCTCCATCACCCTCAATGATTCTAAGATTCATGTCTCCAACTTGGAAGATCAAGATCTCACCCTCTTAAATTAAGCCTCTGAGGAGCTTCGCAGGATACATCCTTACATCGCACTCCTTGTCAAAGAGAAGCTTCATCATCTTCTCTCCATCTCATTTATCTAACTCATTGATTATCCTCAATGGCTGTCAAACATTGTCCCTAACACAAGCAACTGGGGGAATTAGACTTTCTACTGACTCTCACGACCTCAACCAAGCATCAACCAAGCATCGACTAAGCATCAACCAAACATTGACCAACCATCGACCAAGCATCGACCAACATCAACCAAGCATTGACCAAACATCAACTGACCAAGTATCGACCAAGCATCTACCAAACATCAACCGACCAAGCATTGACCAAGCATCGACCAAACTTCAACCAACCAGGCATTAGCCAACATGTAACCAATTTGAAAAGAAGTGAATGGGGCAAGTTTTCTCATAATTGGCTTAGACCTTGCATAATAAAGTATGGATCAGGGACTTATCATCTATCTTTCCTTGAAGGCTGGCCAAAACTTGAGCCCCTTAATGCCTTTCATCTATGACCATTCTACTATTAATCAAGTAATCACTCACCTGATATTTAACTTGAGCTCATCTCTTGAGCAATCCCTGTCATCCTCATCATAATCCTTTCAACCCTTTTTCCCACAAGCATTAGTCGACCCTTTTGGAAAGAATGAATGCTTTGTCCTAATAAAAGGGAAACCCTTCAAACCTCTATAGACTAGTCCATGACTAAAACTTTAGTCAGCAAAACATATAAAATTGGGATTACTATTCAAATGTCATAAAACTACAAATGTAGACTGCTCCCTTGAAGGACAGTTGCATAATTGTTGTAATTGATAGACTACTCCCTTGAAGGACAGCTATTCAAAGACATTCAACCATACAAAGCAAAATATAGACCAATCCCTTGAAGGATGGCTATGCCCAAATCTTGCTACAAACAACACTCTCTCAGAAGCTTCTCGCATCGATCAGCTTCACATATGAGCACAAAACAAAACAACATCCCCATGTAGACATCCCGCATTGATCAGTCTACCAAAAAAAAAAAAAAAGACTAACAAGCTATTGAGTCATGAAATTACCTATAGTCATTTTCAGGGTCACCTATAAAAGGGGCAAAGTTATCCTTGCTAAAAAGGGTTACACTATCCTCACATCTCACATAATCAAACCTATTACCCCAACATACCCAAGGGATTTTGAGCTTACTTAATGTGAAGTGATTCAAATACTTCTCTAACATCAACCAATGGTCAACGATGTAATGCATGAACGGGGCTTTTCGTTTGCAAAAACCTTATCTATGCCATCATTATAGTCTTTGTCAATGAAAGAGCAATGCACCTTTCACTTCTTACACCTTGGTCACATACAACCAAATCATTTTCTAACCAAACCAACCAAACATTTTTCAAACCACTAACATTATCATAGCCTATTCACACTAGTTTCTATGGAAACTAATACACATGGAAACTATCGACCACACAATTTATGTCAAGCATAAACCATTACTTATTGAAGCATAAATAAACTCATTTCATTTTTAGCATACACCATCACAAATATGGAAATTGCTAGGGATTAAAAACCATATAACCAATGTTACAGAATACACCATCACATGGAAAAGGCTGTAACATCATCATCATCCTCATCATTTCAATCATGTACCATCACACATATGGGACATGCTAAAAGACACTAACCTAACCAAAATGACCTATCGACCTCTTTGACTCCTTCCTCCCTTTTGGGAGAACTAAATTGGCCCGAGGCCCTTCAAATAGGGGCTATGTAGGTAACACTCAGATGACATGAAGTCTTCTAAGGTTAGCTCGGCCACATTTGTTCATTTGCCTACCTGACGGACAAACCATTTAACCTTTAACCATGACTTAACCTAGTCAAAAACCCAGTCTGTAGCCTACTCCCTTCTTCCCTTTTGGGGAGAACTACATTGGCTTGAGGCCCTTCAAATAGGGGCTATGTAGGCAACACTCAGTTAACATGGGGTCTTCTGAGGTTAGCTCGGCCATTCCTTCATCCATTCACCCATTCATCTCCCTAATGACGTTGGCCATCTATTCATTTGTTCATCTACTTGATGGACAAACCATATAACTTTTAACCATGATTTAACCTTGACCAACACAATCCATAACTTTGACTCCTCCTCCATTATAGGGAGAACTACATTCTCCTGAGGCCCTCCAAATAGGGGCTATGTAGGTACCACTCAGTTGACATGGCATCTTCTGAGGTTAGCTCAGCCATTCCTTCATCCGTCCATCTACTGGACCAACTATCTCTACCAACCCAAAATCATGACCAAACAACCATCCCTGACACTATAGAAGTCACCTTAGATTTCTCATGGGGCACATTGGAGATCACGACTATCTCCTCAGACCATGACCACTTTTGAGACAACTATGTCTTGGTTGTTTTGATTGCATATGCTACCTCATGAATAGTTATCAAATTGTCCATGACCCCCACAAGTATTGGATCACACCCAAGTTGATCCCCACTACTTGTGACATTTTTGTGTTTTCTAGGAGCACTTCCTTAGCCTAGGATACTTTGAACACGATGACCAATTGGAGCTACAGCTTGGATCGAATAACCCAATTAGCTACGGCTAAATGCTGGGGCCCAATTACTTTGATTTTAGCACTCCTAGACCTTTGACTATGACAATTTGACCTACCTATCATGTGAAGTGGTATACGTGTAATCTCAACTATTACAACATTCACAGTCAAACTTCACCATACCCATCCACTACCTATCAAATTAGTACCCGATATCAGGTTACCTTCCCTCAACTCCCACTTTGAGGGGGATTACCTCATCACCATATCTGTGGCAATAACTCCTATTTTTGTCTTTTAGTTCATTAGAACAACTAATAGCATAAAAATGACCTTATCCCATACTTGAGGCTACTTACTCCTATTTTTGTCTTGCAATTCATCAGAACAACCAACAAGATAAAAAGGGGCAACTGTAGACACCAAAATAGTGTTAACCCCCCTTGGTCCCTTTCTAACTTCAACATGCCTAAACTATAATTTATTAATTTAAAATACTTATTTTAAATTAATCATTCCCCTTAGACACCTCGCCTTGGATTCCTAGCTCTTAGACCATTTATCACCTATGACTAATCATGACTCACCTAAGACCTATTTCAACTCTCCCACTAACTCTTGTGCCTATTTAATCCACCTTTGGACCGTTCAACAATGACAGTCGAACTTGGCAAATGGAAGAATGGGAAAAAGGCTAAAAATAGCCTTTTTACCCATTCTCTAGCCACCAACATTGGTTAACATTCAGCCAATGCCAGTGGAATCACCAACGTCAGTTGCTTAAAACCATGTTCTAACCCCCAAAATGGCTAATCACAGGCCCGAATGCAAATTCTCTTGCTCCCTAGGATTTGAGTTCTCTTACTCCTTGACTCTTTGCCTATCAAAGGTAGGATTTGGGATAAGGTATCAACATTTTATCATCACTATCCAGACTAAGAAACTCTATAGAATCCACTCCACACCAGATTGAAATGTTGCATGAAGTCTCCTACATCAGCTATAACAGAAACAAGTCTTCTACACTTTTGGTTCTCCACTAAGAGCTAAGTATTCTTCTAGTTTATATTTCAATATTTTTAGAGTATATTGGTAATTAATCCATTGGCTATTTCTGAGTACTATTGAGACAACCTGACTTTCTTCCCAAAAAGGTTGAAAAGCCTTCCTCTCATCCTTATTCTACTTCCACCCCTGTCCCCTACCTTTGTCCTTCCTAAGACTCTGTCCACTACCCTGCATCCCTGCACAGCCCTTTTGAATCTCCCAGACCATTCTATTGACTATAGACATACCCAAAAACTTGTCTAAAGGCCCATTGCCCCTATCGATGTCGATAGCCTAACTAACGTCGGCAACATTGACCAACCGATGCTGGCATAACTACCAATGTTGGTGACTATGGAAGTTTGATTGTAGGGTTTAGGTACGCATTACCTATTTCTCTCTCTTTAAGTCTTTCATTATTTCTTTCAATTATGACATTCTTTTTATCAACCAGTGGACTGTCATCCCTCTAGGGAGTCTTTGCACTTCTGGGACAAAGCTTTTGCTTGGCAGTCCACCATATATCTATCTAACATTTTTTGTGTTTCAGTCTTATTCTTATCTATAGGTGTCTTCCTCCATAGCCAAAGCGGAGCTCCTACAACATCTAGATATGGTGTGTAACTTCATTCAGGTATCATCTAACCCCTGACCATTTAACTTTAGTTTCTTTCATCTTCTGAATGTAAATAGCAAAAACGAGTAGAAACAATCATCAACCAATTGAATACGTAGATGGTCAAGAAGCTTATCATTTATAAATCTCATCATGTCTACAAGTGAGATATTCATAGCCTTCATGAATGCTCTCTTACTTTCCAATGAACTTGATTAGAGATAAATATGACTTGACCTCAATCATATCTGATTGATATTCCTCAATCATATTTGATTAATATTCCTCAATCTATATAATAGGAGTGATGATAACTACCTCATCTTTGTTCTCTTCTAGGAGAACATGTGTTTGATATATGGAGAAATCAATTTTTCCTTCACCATGTTCTACCACATATATAAATGAATCAACATCAGGCTAGGAGCTTGACTATTCTTTAAACACAAAAAAATTTTCCTTGGACTCATGATACTCCTCTATGATTGTAGACTCTAGGATAGAAGATTGACATACACATTCATAAGTGATAAGACATTCAACATCTTTTTCATTAGGCCCATTAACAAACTTATCATTAGACATGAAATCCTTTCAAGGAGGAGTAGTCTTACCTATCTGCCCAAATTCTTAACATATGGCATTGAAACATTTCCACAAGTCTTCTTACTCTTCATCATGATTGTCATCATCAATGCAGATTCATTAATAGCAAGAAAAAAGACATCATTCTTCCCACTATGATGATCAATTAGGTTGTTTAATCTATCATCATCATATACATGGATCAAGTAGTTAATCTCTTACGTCAACTTGCTTAAATGATTCTTCATGGATGATATAGGTGTCAAGGTTAGTTTTCTCAAAGTATGGATAACGATCATGTTCATAAACATCTAAACCATACTCATATAGAAACAAGTTATCTATGACTTCAATTTTATAATCATAATCATCTACAATAGATTCCTCTTTCTCATTGATTACACAATTCAAATTTGAACTTACCTCTACATAGGGTTCAATGTGGAATCTTGTAAATGGTTGAGTTCTTATGTTTACCTTGGTTCCATATATTGTCCTAAAGGCTAAGAAGTACTGGTCATCTAAGAGGTATCCACCTATATTTGTTGTAAAATATCTTGAAATGTAGATTGTAAAATTACCAAGAAGGTCAACAAGATCAATGTCTTATAAGATGGGGAAACTAGGTTAGTCATGGAGGAAAACCTTCAACCCTTTAATCAACCCTATTGTCTTGGTAGGTATACCATCTAATTGAATCACTCTTTTTATATTAGGATCATATTTTAAGTCCAACATGTTAGCTAAAACTTTGGGCATGATTAATGTTGAGGCCCCACTATCAACTATGCAATTGTGTACTAGTTTGTCACCCACAATAAGAGTGAGGTATAATGGTGGATGCTTCTCAGCTTTAGTATATGGTTCAATAATATTTTTAGAGGCATTACTAATATGAACATGACCATGATTTTTACTTCAAGGTGAAGGACTATCAGGGATAAAATATAGTGGTTTTTATGAGAGCTCCTTTTAGCCAGGCATATGAAGAACATCCCAAATAGAAATGGAAGCCTTGCCATTATTTAATGAATTCATTGTGTTTAGAGTAGAAATGCTTACCTTATCCTTAGTACTTGGAGGAAAATAAGTTATTGTAAATAGAGTAATTGAAATACCTTGACCAGACCTTCCAATGTTTTGATTTGAAAAAAGTGTAGGAGTATTAGGGACTATCATGTTTTTAGCCATGCATTACTACCTTATAAGAGGATTAGATGAACTTATAGGCACATTATAATCACCTCCTAAATCCTTTATCTTGTTTATTTTACTGTTTATAACATAATTTCCTTTGTTTATCACATAAGTATCTTCCATTAGGAAGTTGGTGAAGTTTTCTCCTTGAGGATACCAACTTCCACTTGCTTACATCAAAACTTCATCTTCAACTAATAAGAGAGGAGTGATTCATCCCTGAAAAATTAGATATTTTTATCATCATTAATTATCATCCATAAATTATAATTGAATATTCTCCTTGAACCAATTTGATATGCACTGGTACCATCTCTCTTGTGTTGGTGGTGGAGTTAGGATTATACACATTAGTAGGCCTATTGAAATTAGGTTGACCTTGGCCTCCCTCTCCCATATTATTGACTATTTTTTTGATAATAGGGATAGGGATTTTTATTATCCCCTAATTTCATAATGGATTACCTAAGATTAGATTATAATTTTTGAATCCTTGAATATGGATCATGTTCATCTACCTTCTTAGGAGTAGTCTTTGTCTTCGCATTTACATTTGGAACTTGTGAAAAATTTGGAGCAAGAATAGGAACATTAGGTAGTATGGACATAAACACTTTAAGAGGAAACTTTAGAACTTTAATGAGGCCATTCTTATCTCTAATTTCAAGATCATATGCTTAGGTAAGAGAGAAACTACCCATGGATTGTAACATGATGGCAATATCGGTACCAATGTCTCTCATGTATGTAGGAAACACAAAGCTAGTAGGTTGTCTCATGAGAGGATGCAATTTATACAAAGTATTTAAAAACCTCTCATTGAAGTCATTCATAGTTTCCTTGGGGGATATTTTTATCACATTGAGTTGATGTATGAGTGAAGAATGGTCACTTTCATCTTAAAATCTTGAAGTTAGAAACACTCCAATGTCATCCCAGTTGTGATACATCCACCAAGAAAAGTACTATACCAGTCAAGTATTTACATCTAAGGTACATGAAACGAGTCTAATGGAAATATTATACTTAGTGACATTGTGGGAACTAATTAAATTAGAGATATCCCTGATGTGTTCACTAAGTGTAACATGACCTTCACCATTGAATGTGCACACACTCTTTATAGAATTAGAGGGAATGGAATCATATGCATCAAGATGGATTGGATTTTTAGTATTAAATGTAGGTAAGGCATGTTGCTTATGCATGATTTCTTCATGTTCTTAAATTTCCTGGCTAACAAAATCTTCTTGCTCTTTAAAGGGTATAATAGGCTGAGGGTTTTAAACTTCAAGAGGATGTTTAGGTTGAATAGATGGATTGATGGGATTAAAAAATCTAATAGAATATGACCTAGTAAGGAACATGAATTATGAGAGAAAATATATTATAAAATAATGGTATACAACCATATTTTACCTTTAATGGAATTTTCAAATGCTAAGTAGCACACCAATTATGTAGCTGATGTTTTCAAGACCAACATTCACCTTGATAAGTTTTCTTGAGGATAATGTATCCCATCAAGCATGATATAAATATTATCACCAAATATTTCAACCTAAAGGATGTTTTTCAATTCTCCTCCAAATTTTGACAACATTTTAATACTTTGAGGTATGTGGGTTTACCTATGGTAGAAGTAGACCTCTATATTTAAGGGCTAGCTCCCTAATTTTTTCTTGAAGTTCTTATCACCTAACTACTGATTGTTTATGGTAAAAAGGAAAAAAGTATGAATAAAATAAATATAATTTAAGGGTGTGATACACCATGAATATATCCAATATTATATCATACTTTTTTCACTAAGAATAAGACCTACAAATTAGCCTCAAAGTCCTAAGATGTTCTACCATAAGTGTTTCAATATAGAGGTGAAATGCATGAGACAACTCAAGATAAATACACCGGAGATCAGATTGATAAAACAAAGGACACTTTTACACTTTAGGGTATCCAAAAACATTATTTACACTTTATATGACTTGTTATAATGGGAACTCTTGCATAAACATGAAAGGATAAAGAGAACCAAGGATAGAACTTATCAGTAAACCTCACCATTCATCACTTCACACACTTAGACAAAATGTTCATGAACTAAAAAATATATTTAATTTAATTTTTAAAGGAAAGTTAAAACATCAAACTATTAGGGATTTTCCATACATGGAGTTGAATTAATCTACAAGAGCCAAAATGGCTTGTATTTATAGAATGTGAGAGAGGAAAGAGAAGAATAAAGTCCAAGAGCCACAAAAACACTTGTAAAATTGAGATAATGAGTTATATCTATAGAATAATGAAATATTTCATAGATCATGTAAGTTCTATGTGGAAAATGTTCCCTTAAGGCATGAAACTCTTGAAATCTAGCATAAGAATCTTTAATTATTTTCCTAAAAACTACCTTCATCATTTAACCTTCCATGAGCACTCCATAATAGACTAGGGATAAATGATATGATTAAAATGTGAATGGGGGGTTATAAATAATACCCAAAAGACATTGGTTGTGCCCATAATCACTGACATTCTTATGGATATGAGTTATCATTGCTTACAGTCGTAGTCACACTCCTTTCACTCACCCTTCACACTTGAAACCAAAAAGGTCTTCAATTTTAAAATATAATACATATAGGGGAGTGTATAAAACTTTTAAATATCTCTCATGCCCTTAGATCCATCAGGAAGACCTTAAAATGCCTCTCACTTGGAGTTTTCACATTCTCAATTAGTGATCATTCTTTATTCGTTATGTCAGTTTGGACTGGTTGAGATAAGCATGTTAACATAGACACTTTTGAACTTTTAAGAATCAATAAATGAGTATGAGAGGTTATAATAGGTACCATCCTTAAACTAAAGTGATTTTAAAAATTTGAAACCCTTTTATACCTATACAACATATAAAAATGTCAAAAAAATCCATTTTACACCTTTTCTATACAAGTAGGGTGCAATAAAATATGGTGGAAAATATCCCTAGATAATCCTATGCAATTTTAAATCATCTCCCAAGTCTTTATATTCATCTTTAATTCATCTCCTTATTCATCTTTCCATTTAGGTCATTAGCAAGGGTTTTAGGTGGTTTTAACCTCAAAGGATTGTTCATAAATTTATGACATCTAATACCCAGATAAATTTAAAAAAATGAAAATTCAATACCATATCTAACATCTCATAACTCCTCAATTTCCCATGATAATCATTAATGTTGGTATGAGCCTTCAAGGTTGCCTTCTCGAGTTGTTTCCTACATTTTATGCAAGCCTTAGTTGGTTTGAGACAAGGTTGGCCTCTCTATGGGTTCTCTATGCAAAAAAAAGGTTATATACCACTTTATAACTCCCCATTAATGTTACACAATGTTTATCAATGTTCATCTATCCCTAAAATTGGTATTATAACTCTAAATGGGTAGTAGGCCTAGTCTAGACCTAAAGGTCTTGCTTGTGCTTTGTTACCCACAACCACCTATGAGTATATTTATATGACTATGATGGTTTTTATATATTTTTAAAATACCAACACAACTTATTAAACCTTATTTCAAGGCTCAAATAGTTTATATCTCACCTTCATATCATTTATTTGTTAACCTTGCAAGGTTTGTTCATCTTGGAGTGCCCTCCATCTAAGATAAAATAGAGGGAATATCCCCTATTACCTCATGATAAAAAAGTATATGGTGTTATTTATAAAGTTGTGATGACACTATGTATAAATATTTATGGTTGGATGATACTTTTATCACCCTCAAACACCCATAAAACCAAGATAGACTCATGTGTGGCTCATTAACTATAGGGTTTGCAAGTATGAACTACATTTTGTTCTTATAATCCTTCAGTGCCTTTTTCTTATTTTATGAGATTATTATGAAGTGAATATAACCAATATAAATCCCATCTCATTTATATACACACTCAACCTTTACCAACTCTTCAATGCATATCTTTCTCTTGACAAGGCCAAATTGATAGTCAAGTGTGACTATGCATTTACTCAAAAATGTTACATGGTTGTAGGTGTACACTACAAACTCAGTCCTTATTTCATGATATAATAAATTCTTGAGGTTATATAGGGTTAATTACAGTGCATTTTAACTTTTATCATAATACTTATGTAATGTTATCCTCTAAACCACTAAGTTCGAGCTTATTATCATGCTACATTCAACTATAGTTGACCATTTTTTGAGTAATAGAGGTCCTATATGTTTAATTTCATGTAGTAAAACATGTGTTACATGGTATATGATACCTTTGAATTATTTAAAACAAATTCAACCTATAGGTGTTTGTGTTTTTATACCTAATCACCAAGGTTCACTTATGGACTTGCAAGTAGGTACCTATAGTCAATTTTAGGTAAGCTTTTTTAGGGCAAGGCACCTGTAGGTGGTGATGTAAGTCACAAGCTTTTAATCCAAATTTATTTTTATTTAATTTCATACACTAGTATACTTATAACTTAAATATAGTCACCTACCATGATAATAGGCTCTTATTTTTCTATCTTAGAGTGTAAGGTCACATAGAGTTCATGATACTGTAGACAATACTACTCCTCTATAGTGACAAAATTCATGACTTGAGATCCTTTTTTACATCACTTGTGGGACCAAACACCCATGATTACTTTTCAATATATTACCCCTACATGAAGTATAAAATATGGATTCATTCAACTTCATCAATACTATATGTCATATTGTCATATAGTAACACCAAAATTAGATAGGGCTCTATTTTGGTGTTTTTAGGGATACCTGTCCCTAAAGCTCATTCTCAAAAAATGTATATGAACCTAAATTTTTCCTTATATAAAAAAATTCAAACATGATTCTCATGACACATCTAAACTCCTCAACCTTCTATGAAGTTTTCCAACATGCTTGGACTTTTCCATGACTACCTTTAGGTCTCTATGTAAGCCACCTATAGGTGAACATTTAAGTATATAGGGTAGTTGAGAATAAGACATGAATAATGTGCATATTATATTAAAATATAACTATTATTATACCCTCTCAATGTGATCAAATAAGGGTTTTTCATTATGAAGGACTTCAAACCAGTTTAAAAGTCTCATCTCAACATGATTACCTCATATGGGGCACTTGTAGGCATACATTAATGTTCTAGGCCTATGTATATACGAGAACTAGTTTCCAAATGCTATATTATGTAATTTTAGGGTATTTATCTTGTTTATAATGTTATAAAAATTTGTTTATACTCCTAAATATCTCAACTATATCTCCATGAATGTTCTCAAGACCTTCATACACCATGACTCGGCTAACTGCAAGTAGAGAACTGACTGTGTTATCTTTTCTTGACTAAAAAATTCAAGATTCTAGTTTTTTATATTGATTTTGGAAGGATAGGGTATAAAAAATACATTGGAAACATGAAAAATAACATATAATCCTCATCTTAAAACCATCATATGAGTAAGGACATTTGCACTTAGTGTAACATGTTTGCAACTAGTAATGGTGGTCTTAACCTGCAACCTAAGATGATAGATTCATCAAATAATCTCCAAAAATGAAAAAAAATATGGAAAAAATTAGATAAGGAAGTACACATCTTATGTAAGTAATTTCACCAACTAGATTGTATGGGTAAGCTCAAATAGAAGCAAAAATTGTAGGTGTTAAGATTAACAAGCAAAATGAGGTAGTCAGTTTCTTAAGGATGATTCATAAAGCATAAATGACCATTATATAAAATAATACCTTGAAAATTAACTATACCGAGTTTACTATCCACCACCAAGAGCATTTGACTTGAAACCTATCATAATGGTCGTACCATTGGAAGACTTGTTGATGAGTTTTACATGTCTAGTGGAGTGATGAAGGAGTAGAATAGTTTTTAGTAATTTTTATAATTTAAAAGTATATTAACCATGAAAATAAATCATGGAAGTTTATGAGTCATTCCATAATATTTTCTTATGTATCACTCTCTTCAATAGGTCATACAACTGTCATAACCTCCTTCTTTTCACTTGTTTTTTAATTTTAATTAGGAACCTGCAAGTTTTCAGTTAGAACTAATAATGAATTTTAATATATAACATAATATATATTTAAATATATTTTTGAACACTTACCTAAGTTATAAAACCATACAACTTTCATAAATTACCCAAATATGACCTTTAGGTGACATAGAATGACATAATGAATTTAGCTATGACTGAGGTTAATGACATACTAAATAACATCAAAAGAACCATAACACACCCTATAACATGATAATAGGCCCCTATATCAAGTTTTGGACTATATGGGGTTTACCTATTTTGACTTGTAGTAAAAATAGTTGACAATAGTGTACACGTAATTCATAATAAATATTTATCTAAGAACCCCTCTTGTCAAGTTCCAATATTTAATTCAATTAAATATATTATTTTATTTCATAAATATTTTTCACCTATGTTCTTATATGTATTTCATATTTTAAATACATATCCCATTTTTTTATTGGTGTAATGTCTCTTGAGAATTATCCACTTTTCATAAAAAGAACCTTTGTTAACACAATAAATTTCAATAATATATAACCCATCCTCTTGAGTATCCTTAAAACTAAGTAATAAAATTACTTATTTTCTTGAATGATTAGTTATTTCTTGGTTGGCATTTTTTAATCAAAGCTTGGACTTGATTTTATGTTATTTGATGTTAAAAGATATTTGATCCTTGACACATTAGTTCTTATTATCCCTCCTCTTGAATATACCATCATTAAGATGAAATTACATAACTCCAAACACCACAAATTTGTTATCAAGAGGAATCACATCTAATTCTATCTCATCCAAGTATTTTGGATTAATATAAAATTAGAATTTACATCATTTACTCACTTTAATATCTATGCCCTTCTTCAACAAAAAAAAGTATCTATATGAGGATGATCATATATTTAAAAAAACATCATCTAAAATCAAATAATATTGATACCCAATGTTTATAGATACATTTTCCTTGTATTTAATGATCTGAATCTTGATTTGGAATATACTTCTTGTCTTTTTTTCCCTTATTCTTTATGTTAAAATTGATGTAACCTAGTTAATCATCAAAATTATAACTCTCTTATATATCCACATCTAATTTATCTTTCAAATATTCCATGGTGATGGGATCGTACAACACACTTGATTACTCTTGTGTAAGCAACTAAACACGAAATTAAAACAGAATAATAAGTAACTATAAATCAGAATCAGCAAAGAATAAGAGATACAAGAAACAATGAAAACTTGTATTAAACTCTTCCAAAAGGAAATACAATGAAGAAATCTCTCTTTCTTCCACACCTCTCAGATGTACAGATCTCTTTCCCGCAAGAGTTCTCTCTCTCACAATTACAACCAATTCCAACAATTGGATTGATTCACCTTCTTCTCATCATACAAGCTATGAAGATCTAACCCTATTATATATCATTATGATTCATGAGGAATTCACTCTCAACCATTAGATACACCTCATAATCAAAGGTCCAAAACAATCGTACCAAAAATAGAAACGCAGACTCAATACTAACAGTTAAAATTATCATGCAAACAATCTATTCATCCACGAAAATAGACTTCTAGAATGCACAGGTGACCGACATCGGTCCCTATCTACCTGAATATGACCGACATTGGCCGATCCATAACTAATGCCGATAGCTCACAGTCGACCCATGATCAATGTTAGTTGGTCCTAACTGATGTCGGTGACTATGTAAGTCCAGCAACTTCTACATTCGCTCATCTGGTGAAGATTTTAGCTCCACAAATAAACACATGGACCTCATAGAATACTTATAAAAACTATTTGGACTCAATTATCAATCTAACTTTTAAAATGTGACATCAATATGTCCATGTATAATATAATGGATAAAATGGTTCTTTGGATCCTTAAAACTATGAAAATTTGTGGCATTCCTCTTACATTTCATCATATCCTTATTTAAAAATTTATAAGGTTGGATATTTAAAACCTTGAAATTTTATTTTTCTTAAATTGATTTTACTTTGAGGGCTTTCCATCATATATATTCTTCTATTCCTTAGTGTAGTATGATTCAACTAGGTAGTATGGGTTACTTGAGATACATTATCTCTTTATGTGTGTAAAGTCACCTTTATAATTACTTGGTCAAGTTGTATTCATCTTAAAATTTCAATCCCATTAGCATGGAGTTTAATGGAACTCATTGGTGTAATCTTGTACACTCTAATAAGTTCCTTCTCTATAATACCACAACTTATTTTTATGACCAATAGGACAATAGTCATTACATAATACTTATTTTAATTCATCCCACTTTTCTATAGCTATTTTATTTTTATTTTTAAGAACATACCATACAAATTCCACCCAAAAATAGTGCACAACTTTGCATCTTTAGAAATCCATAAGAAATATATTGTGCCTTAGTGACTTTATGTAAACTACCATATTTATCCATTTATTCCAACCATTTTTAAAAAAATTAAATGTCTAATTATAATTCAAAGGATTTTATCTTATCTTTGGTCTCAAATTTGAAAGGGGTATGTTTAGATCTATTCCTTAACTGTTCCTTCTTTTTAAAAGGTTTTTCATGCCCATCTAGTAACTTTTCTTCTTTAATATCTTCCTCATGGGGTTATATGATGCCAATTTTTTGGGATAAATTAAAACTATCATATCCATGGATTATTAGTTCCTATATATAAGTGCTTATTTTTGGGTGAGATATTTTTGAAATTTTATTAGGATTTACATGCATGATTACAATGAAATGAATCTCTTGAAAATATTCTCTCAACCTTCTTGAGTCATTTATCTCATTTGTTTTTTTCCAATTTCTTGTATAATTATCAACATTTTAAGGAAACAACATTTCTTATTTATATCTTATTATAGTCATAAAATATATTTAAAATTTTTCCATAGTAACTCAAGGATTAATCTTACTTGAAACCAAAACGACCTATAAATATTGAAGTAAAAATCATTGTAGAAATTACAAATCACATATTTATGTTTCTACTTAAAAATGATAGTTAAATTACTCTAACTACTTACATTTGATACAATTTTTTGTTTAAATACATAAATAATACTTTCATAACTAAAAATTGAATGTAAAGAAAAATGATTTGAACAAATAAAGCATGGATATGCATTGATACAAATGTTGGGTTATAGAAAACCTTAAGATGGGGAAAAGGTAGTTGGAAGAGGAAATTTATCTCTTTATTATCTTCCTATGGCCAAATAGATTTTAAAATGAGTGTGTTATAAAAATTACAACAAACTATTATACTTCTCCCTATCCTACTATGACTAAATTTTTCTCTAATCCTTCAAAAAACCAAAAATAAATAAATTACAACCACTTGTGATATTACCTAAACTTGTATTATTATTATAATTCATAAATATGTTATTTCATGCACTAATGTTTCCACAAATGTCTCAATGAAATTAAGAGACAACTTAACTATCACTATTATACTTGTATAGTTATTCCAGGGGAAATAACTAGTTAATATAGACTAACTATTTTGAAATCACCTATGTAGGAACCAATAATTGTGTAACTAAATAGATAATGATATGCTTAATTTTATTTATGCTATGATAGATTATATTATTAAGGACATGCAACTAACTAAATCTAGGATTTGATCTTGTTGTATGATGGATGGGTTAATTTTATGAATCCTTATGTATCACTTTATCAAATCTCTCAACACATATAACATTGCATATCCTTCATTAGGATGTTTTATAATGTGTTGGGATAGGAATAGATGACTTGTGGCTTACTTATACCTATTTAATGTTATATCACATTTATCTATGCATTCATTAGTTTGTATGTCAGCCTATGGAGTAACCATGGCTTAGGTAGACTATAAATAGGAATTAGTGGGTAGTTATTTATCATCATATTATGAAATATGCTCTTATTGAATCTTGTGGATGTTTCCCCCTCAAAGTAGCTTTTAATTTATTCATATATTCCACTATATTTAAGTCATATTATCATCTATTATTATTATTATTATTCTACTTCATTATTGAAGTAATTTCATTACAAGTGGTATCAGAGCTATGATTTGGGAAATCTTGTGGGAGAAACCCTAATTTTACATATTTTATTATATATTTAAAAACACTAAATTTTTGACTAAAATTATTTTACTAAATTTGGGGAATAAATCAAGGACATCACACATAAAAAAATTAATATTTAGAGGTTGGTTTTGTTCAAGTTATTTAAATTTTAGTGTTTTTCATTAATTCATTGTATAGTGCATAATTCAAAGAATGTTTATGAGTTATTTAATTTTTTGGAAAGCTTATAAAAATATAGCTTGGATATGTTATTTGTTTTTTATGATTTGAGGCTAACATAAGTATGAAAATTCTTGGTCAAAATTGGGTCAAAAGTGTTAATTAAAACTAACAATGTCAAGCCTTTCTATGGTAGGAACACAAACTAGGGGCCGAAGAAAGGGTACCAAGACTCTAGGTATCACAAAATGAGACAACTTGACTATAATATACAAGTAATTCAAAGTGATATATATGAAAGGCATATAATCTTATATGAAATATGTATAATTTAGTTTATAAAATATCATGAATGCTTTATAAAATAATTAGCCAAATAATCCATATATCGCTATTGCTAAACACCACCAAGGTGGATCTCCAAACCAGCCTAATCCAAATTTAAGTACCTTGTCATAGAGGAACTTGTTACCAAAGGTAGATATGCATAAATTTAATGGAAAGGGTCCACTAAAAAATGGATAATGTTTTTGATTTTCATCATATCTCATATGAAAAAAAGGTTAAATATGGCATCCTTATATCTATAACCTAAATAATTCATTTGGTATCGATGGTTGTGTGCTCAAAATAAAAATATGACTCTCAGGATCACCCAGTCAATTTATACAAAGGATCTATAATTACACTATAACAATAGTGTGAAAAATAATTACTTCAACTAACTAGAAAAATTATGATGATTGTCTTATTCAAGGAATATATTCATCATTTATAAAAACTATGTTTACATGTGGGGATAATTTATGATGAAAACCTAAATAACCTATTTTTGGCTGGCCTCAAAGACCACATTAAATGTTAGGTATGCATGTTTAATAAATTTCAGGTTTTTGATTCTATTATAATTGTACATAAGTCTAAGGAAAATTTCATAACAAAAAAGAAACAACTACTCACTCACTTTAGATATAGTAGCATATAAACACTATCATTTCCTCCACCTACCAGATTGACCCCTTAATAAATTGAAGAGGAGCATTCAAAATGATTATATTTTAATTGTGATAACAAGTGGAGAAAAGGACATATATGTGTTAATAATAATTTATTATACGTTGAGGTATCTAATGAATATGATGATGTGGAAGAGAAAGGAGGAACCTAAAGATTCCCAACCTACAATCTCTTGTCATGCACTTTTTGGTATTATCACTCCTCAAAAACATAAGGTGGTGGGTTTCCTTAAGAAATATAAGGTGACAAGGTTGAATGACTCATGGAGCACACATAACCTCATTAACCATAAATTGGCCACTTGATTAAACTATTTCATTTACACAACACCAAAATTTTAGGTCATGATTATAGATGGTAGCACAATCAATTATTCAGAGAAATTCGATAATATTAAACTTGTTATGGGATAGTAAATTCTAGATTCACCTATGTTTTCTATTACCATGGGTGGTGTAGACATTATTTTAGAGTCCAATAGCTCATGGACTTAGGTATAATTGAAATGAACTTAAAATAACTATTCATGCATTTTCATTCTAAAGGTAAGAAAATTAAACTACATTGATTATGGGAAAAATCTCAATAATTGGTTAGTTCACATCAGATGAACAAGATGCTAAAAAAGGTGGCATAATTGTTTATATCATGACTTTTTTCATAGATGTTCAACCCATAAAGGCATCTACACATCTTGATAAATAGATGATTCTTGATGACCACCCATCTATTTTTGGGGCCATGTCAAATAGACTACAACCAAAAAGAAAATATGATCATGTCATTCAACTAAATCCAAGGATTCAACCATAATATATCAAACCATATAGGTATACATATACACATAAGAATAAAATCAAAAATATGGTTTATGACATTCTCGAGGCAGGGATCATTAGACACATCTAGAGTGCATATTCATCACCAGTGGTCATGGTGCATAAGAATGATGACACATGGTAGATGTGCCCATATTAAAGGGAAATTAGTAAGTACACCATAAAATATAAGTTTAATATTCTAGTAATTTATGATTTCTTGATGAGTTTCATGGTGTTGTTTATTTCACAAAATTGGATCTTCATTTGGGATACCACCAAATTATAATCAAGGATGAAGATGTTCATAAAACTACTTTTAAAACTCATGAGGGCCATTATGAGTTTTTGGTAATGCTATTTGGTCCTATAAATGTACCATCTATTTTTTAGAGATTGATGAACACTTTTTTAGGCCTTTTTTAATGAAGTTTTTACTAGTTATTCTTGATGACATATTGATTTATAGTAAGACATGGTAAACATACTTACAAAATGTGAAATAGGTGTTAATAGTTTTATAGTAGTGTCAACTTTAGGAAAAACCATCCAAATGTTATTTTAGAGTACATGAGGTAGAGTACTTTTGTCACATTGTATCCATGAAGGTGCCAAAGTTGATCCTTAGAAGATCAAATCTATGGTGGAATGGCCAATGCCCAAAACTCTCAAAAAACTCTCAGGGTTCTAGGACTAGTAGGGTACTACTGAATATTTGTGAAAGGTTATGGCAGCATAGCATCTCCATTAATTTCATTTCTAAATAAGGATAACTTTCACTAGAATGATGCATCCACTAAAAATTTGAGCAACAAAAAGAGGCTATGTTCACTACCCCAATTTTAGCTATTTTATATTTCTCAAATATGTTCATTGTTGAATGTGATGATTATAGATCAGGGTTGGGAGTAGTACTAATGAAGGAAGGAAGAACCCTTGAATTTTAGATTCATAAATTCAAAGAAAAAATATATAAAAACTTATCTATGAGAAATAAATGATGGATATTTTTCATGTAGTCAAATAATGGAGGGCCTATCTAATCGGTAGACACTTTAATATGAAAATGGATCATGATAGTCTCAAGTATTTTTGGATAAAATATTATCATCTAAGGAAAAATAAAAGTACGTAACAAAAATGTCAGGTTATGACTTTGAAATCATATATAGTAAGGGTAAAATGTAGTATCCAATGCACTATCTAGATAGGATACATCCACATATGCATTACTTTATACAATGTCCATGTTGTAGGAAAATTATGTGGACGAAGCCATGTTATAGTTGGAGCAGGATAAGGATACGTAGGTTTTAATTTAGAGTATCTAGTAAGGTTATATATCCTCAAGCATATTTGAATGGAAATTTAATGCTTTATGTTATAAGTATAGGTTATACTTATGGAAAGATTTAGAGCTGAAGCATAAGATTATTATAGAGTTACATGTATGTCCCATTGGAGGACACTCTAGGTTCTTAAAACCCTAGTATGTTACAACCTTTAACAATTATTAGTCAAAGTTGGGAGGATTTTTCCATGGATTTCATCATATGGTTGCATTTTGAAGGTAAGAATGTTATCTTGGTAATTATGGATAGTCTTACAAAATAGTCCCTTTTTTTTGCCCTCTCACACCCATTTATAGCAAGTACAATAGTGGTTATTTTTTTGGAGGTAGCTCTAAAATTACTTGGAAACCCAAAAATAATTTTAAGTGATCACGATCCTATTTTCACTATTAATTTTATGAATGAGCTATTTTCTTATTAGGTTACTCAACTAGATCATAGATCATCTTACCACCCCAAATATAATAAACAAATAGAAGTGGTAAATAATTTTTTATAGGTGTATCTTTATTGTTTTTTATCAGATAATTAGGAATGTTTGGTTAAATGGATACCACTTGTAGAATTGTGGTATATTACATCTTTCCATACCTCTTCTAAAATTTCCCCATTTATAGCACTATATGGTTACCATCCACATTCCATCACTTCTTCCTTAAAGGTGAAAACCAAGGTTTGAGATGTGGAGGAGAACATTCAAAATAAAAAAGATTTTTTTGGTTGGTTTTAGAGAGTATTTAGCCTTAGCACACAATAAGATGAAGCATCAAGTAGATCAACACTATAGTGAGTGATATTTTGTCATGTGTGACTGGTTATTTGTACATTTATATCTTTACAATATAATGTCATTTAAGTAATATAAAAAGGAAAACAAACTTATTCCTAAGTATTATGGCCCCTATCAGGTTCTACAAAAAATCAAAGTGTGTCTTACAAGATGGATTTGCTTCATTCATCTCACATACACCCAATATTTCATGATTCCTACTTGAATAAGGTCATTGGACTAAAAGTTTCAGCCCAGACAAAGCTACCATAACTAGATGAATAATGATGAGTCATTTTGGAACCAAAGAATATCCTACAAACATGTACTAAGAGGTTGAGAACTAAATAAATTAAAGAATTTTTGATCAACTGGAAGAACCTAAGTAGTGAAGGTGAAACTTGGGAGGGTGAATATTTTATGCAAAAACATTTAATTTTTTTCAATGTTGAGGACAAGGTTGGTTTTAAATAGAATGGAATGATACACACCTAACCTATCACATGTTTTGGGATAGGAATAGCTAATTTGTGTCTTGATTATCCCTCTTTGATGTGATATCACATTTATCTATGCATTCACTTGGTTAGTAGGTTAGCCTATGGAGTAACCATGGCCTAGGTATATTATAAATAGGAGGTAGTGGGTAGTTTTTTATCATCATTTTATGAATTATTATCTTATTGAAGCTTGTGGAGGTTCCCCCCTCATAGTGTCTTATCTTTTATTCATATGTTTTGTTATGTTTGAGCCATATTATTATTATTATTATTATTATTATTATTATTATTATTATTATTATTATTATTCTACTTTATTGATGAATTAATTTCATTACAACATTATTATATTTAATATCATTGGAATATAAACAATTTTCATTTATATCATCATTAATTTGTGTATCAATAGAACAAACATTAACTTCATTAATTATTCCCATTTTTTAAAAAATGAACACAAGTACTAGTTAAAGGAACCTCAATAAAAATACTATTTATTTAATTCAATTAATCAATTCACATAATATGTTACTTATATATCATCTTCCTATGTTCCATAAGATTTATAAATATATAGAATGAAAGATAAACATTGAAATGTAATAATAAAAGAGTTAGAGCTAATGATGAAAAAGAAAACAAGCCAAACCATAGACAAATTAGATTTATAACAAGAGCCATGTCTATCCATAAAATTAAAGAAAACATGAAAATTAATGGGTTAAAGGAAACACTAGGTATAATAAGATCTAATATGTAATATAAGAAACAATCTAACTTGAAGGAGTGTAAGAAGGCACATTTTCACCAAAATGCAAAATAGGTATGACAGAAAATGTAGTTTTAGGAGAGAAAAATCTAAAAAAAAACTATATAATTATATTAAATAGACAAATATAAACTAAATAAAATAATAAAGGATCAATAACAAACATGAAATGTGTGAAATTAAAGATAAAGATGTTTAAAATTTGATAGAGTGTTATTAGAGAAAAACCTGAATTGCGACTTACATGTGTGTTTTGATTAGCTAAAAATGGGTCCAAAAGCACTCTTAAAGCAAACTAATTAATTTAATGGTGATTTGAGAATACACACAAAAGAGAAAGGATAGGATTGGTTTGATCATGCTTAGATTATAATCATTGGGATTCGATGTTTGTAAGATAAATCTAATCATGGTCACCATGGTTGTTCCTAGTAAAATGATGTCAAATCCTGATGATTTTTTTATGCTTCTTCATCTACGTGTGCTTATTTAATACCTATATTGTATTTTTAATTGAACAACATTTATCTATTTTTTTTTTATCATTCTTATCAACCTTAATTGGTTTAAATTCATCTTGTAAGACCATAAAAGATGAATTAGTTATGTAGGGCCTACCTCTATCAAACCTATATTATTTGAAAAGTGGGAAATAAAACATTGGTGTGGTCTAAAAAATAATCTATTGTAGTATTAAGGTCTTTACCCTTATCCATACACATGAAATGTAAGATACTACTAATCGCTATATGTTTTTTCACTAATTCATTAATTCATATTTTGGTACAAAGGATGTTTCTCTAATCTCACAATTTTTATCTTAGATTTAAATATATGGTGTATCAATTCAAAATACTTTTCTTACTTCATTTCCATAATGCATTAATGCACTTATATATTTATAAACTAATTGAATAAAAATTAAGACCTTATTGGTGTGCAAAGGAATAATTAAAAGGTAAGAAATATAACAAAGAGACTAAAAATCTATAGAAAGGAGTTTAAGGACTAAATAACTAGATGACCAGGATCAAATTGGTTCAATCCTAATTGTGAATACCAAGAAACCTTAAATGGTGCTTTGGACATCTTAGGGGTATTTTATGTCTTATCAAAAAAAAAAAAGTCAATATATATATTTTATAGCATTCCAAATTTAAAATGGTGGTATTATAATTGACTAAAAATAAATTGAAAGTAAAGTTGTGAGTAAAATACAAGGACATGGAAAGTAATATGTGGCCCAACACAAGGGAAAACATGCAAATAAGATCCTAATATAAATGCATAATCTATATGCATATAAATACATTAATACTATATAGTAAAACAAATAATTGGTCCAATAATAAAATAAGTATTTATAATATTAGTATTTAATTATTTAAAATTAAAAATTTTAAGGATAATTTTGGATTTTTTTATATATTATATTATTTTTTAATTTTCATTATGAATTTTCATTTGAAATTTATTTCAAGCAATCTAATAAAGCATTTCATTTTTTAGACTATTTTTAATTATGTCAGTCATTGGTAGTCTATTAATTTGAATCAAAAAATTATATATTCAACTTTTAATTATTATATGTTTGAAAATAATTATTCAATATAAGTGATTTTAAAAATAATTGATAATTACTCTCTATCGATCTTAGCATATGAGGGTTCCGTCAATACTACCATATCATATAATGTGATATTATTATAATTTGATCAAATACATGGTATTTTATGCCACACTATGTAGTATGATATGTTTCCTCTAGATTAATAGATAAGTTTGAGTGTAACACCAATCATTTCAAGTATCGTTATTTTAAAACTCAGAAGAATAAATTATGCACTTTGTATAATATGCACAAATGACATAATTTTCAAAGGAATATATGGTGTGGTTTGCGTTTAACCCTTTTGTGTTTTGGTAAGGGTTGGGAGAGAATATCCTAATAAAACAAATGGATAAATTATTCTAAAATTAGGCCAATTAAATAATTCAAGTTCATAATATTATTATATTGTGTTGAATTATCAAATTATGATAAACATAAAAATTACACTACCAAAAAAGCAATTTGAATGTAAAAACATGAGGAAGAAATTATACTTATCTCATTTATTAATGTGTAGGAAGACCTAACAGATATAGATACATGAGAATATAGGATGATGATCCATAATTCTAAATATTTAATTTATGTCATCTTGGGCAACACTTTTGATGCTTATGTGTCAAATTTTATGCTTCTACCCAATCAATAATACATGTACTTTTATGGATGATCAACTTGCCTATAAGGGTTCACTATTTTATTGCATATAATTAACTTGAATTACATGTAATTGTTTTGGATACTAGTATTTTGATAAAAACCTTAGGTCCTTCAATTTGAACATGTTACCTTAGGAAATGGGGGTTAGTAGGATAAATTGAAATTGAGATAACCTAAAACACCCCTATGTGAATGTGCACTACCTAAATAGACATATAATATGAAGAGGGCATCAGACTGATGTATTTCTTCCCCTTATTTGGGATTATGTGTGAATAATTATGTTATATGTTATATGTGAGTGCATATATTGATTTAGCTTATAACTTGATAAATAATACTCATGGGTTACTCATTGAATGTTTCATACTTTTAAGAATACTACTCTTATGACTAATTTAGAAATAGGAAAGGATATGGAAATATAACTCAGTTCTGTAAATGATTTAGTGTGAGCTTGATAGGTGTTTACATGGTAATTGTAAGATAATGAATGACCTTTTATTTCATCTTTATACCACACATTTTTAAATGATATTAGTGGAGGGTTAAAAGATTACAACAGGATAACCCATACATATTGAAATATTTTATAAATTGACCATTTTTAAGTCTCAGACACTAGTGTTAGATTTGGGATACTAGCATTGATGCTAGTTAGTCTCGATGGTATAACCTGGGAGAATAAAAAGTTATTAAATATATATAAATTATAAAATAGGATATAAATCATGTTTCACATTGAATGAGAGCTACAATTATCTAGGTAATCATAATATCAGGGTCAAACTATAATATAAACAATTATTCTTAGAAAAATGGTGATCAAAAACCTTTTAGTAGTGGCAAGGTCATGGACTAAAGGGTTGATTCACGTGTGATATTTTTTAGGTGTAAAAGACTAGTTTATCATATATAATTAGATTTTAGTATCTATAGGTTGAAAGACAATGCCAAATTTCATGGGGAAACACCAAATGCCAACATGTGAATAATTAATCTCAAATCCATTTAATGAAAATACACATAATTTTATATATAACCATCATGCACTTTTTACATATTACATGGAATTATACCTGTAGACACCTAAATTACATTTAGTGTTTAAATAAACCTAAAACCTTTTAATACTTCTTAAAATAGTTTTAATTGAATAAGTCAAAATAGTCAATTATGCACACTTTAATCCTTATTTATATATAAAATCTAGATTTTACACCTCATCTGACATCATCCACCTTATTCTCTCTTACATGATGACTCATCCCATCTAAACCCACAACTTCTTCAACCTCCTTTGAATCATCTCCTGAGTTGTCAAAAACATTGACTGATTTATGTTAACTCAGCTCACCATTCTCATACTTCTCTCAACCATTTAAAATGGTCTTCATCCTCATGGGTGAGGACTCATTAGCCACTATTGATTATTTGGATCATTTAATAAAATATGAACAATCCTCCACCGTTGGATCTTCTTCCAAAAAATTATAAATAAGCTTGAAAACCATTATTTTCATCCATCCTGACTTATGCTAATGAAGTTATATTCAATTTACAAGCGAATAAAAATATCCAAAACCCATTTTTCACCAAAACACTACCCATTCTCCATTGCATTGGAAGAATAAGCAACCAAAATACTGAATAACAAACCAAGTTTACATCATAATGATGGAAACTTGCATATTTGAGGTATAAGTTTGTGTTTAGTATTTTCTTTATTTTTTTATCTATCTTAAGTTGAATTTAGCTTAGATTAATATAGCACAATTAGTCATTTTCTTAACATTTTTGGTATATCATGTGGGATCTTCTCTCAACTTTTTCATCTTATGTTCAGCATATTTGCATTTAGATAGTATTTTTCATTTAATTTTCATTATTTGTATTGGCATATGTGTTAAATCTTATCTTTATGAGTTATGGTATAATGTACATTTTGTTATTAGATGTTTTCTACAGGGATGTTTATTCTTTCTATGTAAGTTTGAATTTGAAAATACCAATTGCAAAATTGTACCCCATAACAATGAAATCATTTTTTATCCTTTTTAAGTCTCTTTTTCATTATTTTATTGACATCATTAGCTTTCTGTTCACCTTCTTCTCATGTACATGTTTTTAATTTTTTATAATTACCTACTACATAAAAATAATGAAATCAAAATAATTTTTAATGAAATAGTTGTTTTTAACAGTGAAATCATCATTTTTAGTGAAATTATTATTCTAAGAAGTGAAATCATCATGTAATAGTGAATTTGTACCTTTGTATTTTCTATTTTTACAAGTCTAATAGTGAAATCATTTTGTAGTAGTAGGATCATTCTTTTGAGTATAAAAATTATATTCTTGTGTAATGAAATCATCTTTTCTATTAGTGAAATTATTTCTACATGCTATGAATTCATCATTTTGACTAGTGAATTCATATTTGTAATAGAAAAATCATCATATAGGCCATCAAAATTATTTTGTAAGTGTGAATTTATTTTTTTATATTTTATTTGTTTCATGTGTTTGACTGATTACAATTTCATTTTTCTATATTTCTATGTAACTATGAATTTGTCATAGAGAATTTTTTTTTGCATTATTTTTTTAGTTTTTATTTAATCCATTATAGGTTGCCTTTTATGAATCCTAAACAAACATTTTAACTAATTGTTTATATAATACTTATCAAAGATAAACAACAAAAGGAAAAAAAGACCAATTTTCTTTGTTTTATTAATGCTTTCAATTTAATTTTCAATGTTTTTAATAATTTCATCACATTTCATTTAATCATTTTGTTTGTAATTATGAAAATTACATATGCTCTTCCTTTGGTATCACATTGGTGATGATACTCAGGAATCCGAAACAATTGCATAATTTTTTATGTTACCTAAGTAGTGCTCACAATGCTCTTTCTTTAGCAACACATTGGTAACAATACTCAAAAATAAAAAATAAACAGTTACTTTTAATTTCTTTTAGGATCTCTATTGACTATGAATTTCACCACCATGTAGTAGGCTAAATCCCATTTATTGATATGATATATTATTTTAATTGCTAAACTAGTTGTGTATTTTAAGCACATCATGATGTGAGAGGATTTCATCCTCTAATACCCAATGTTTTAACAACTTCTTTGAAATATGATGTCATTGATTATCAACATACTGAGACCCATACGGATGTGTTGGGAACTTTAGGATAAGATTAAATAGTGTGTGTCCACTTTATCTATTTCTTCCATAACTTTTTCCCCTAGATAATCTTATATAAACCTTAAGATTAGGAAAGCCTCTTTTTCTATTAAACTTTGGTGCATCAATTAGAATTTATTATGAATTATGCCAAGATAATTTAGTAAAGACATTAAAGAGTAAAAATTCTAATGAAATTCAGAAACAATATTACCTCTCATGGAGAAAACCATAAATGGGATAAACAAATGTAAAGTGGAAAACTAAATGTATTGTATAAAAACCTATATGATCTTATTAGAAGGCTTGATACCAAAATATATACAAGTATAATATTGAATCAAGAGTACAAGAGAAGAAGAAGAAGAAGAAGAAGAAGAGAGAGAGAGAGAGAGAGAGAGAGAGAGAGAGAGAGAGAGAGAGAGAGAGAGAGAGAGAGAGAGAGAGAGAGAGAGAGAGAGAGAGAGAGAGAGAGAGAGAGAGAGAGAGAGAGCTATGATATTCTAATGAGTAACAAAGGAGAGAAAGGGATTTTTATAGAGGTAGAGAAGGAAAATAAGAGTTGCATATAATCCCATCATGACCTTACAAGCCTCTTAAGTGTGCACCACTTGTGTCTTAGTCCATTACAAAGAGAAGGAAGTGTGTGCCAAGTGGGGGAGGGAAAATTACATGTAATTAAGTCTAAATATAATAATTGAATTAAAGAGGTGAGTAACACCTCATAAAATTAGGAATAAAATGTATTTATAAATAAAGTAAATACATACATAAATTAGACTTAGGATAAGCCTAAAGGACTATAAGATGGACCCAAATTAGGGTTAATTCTGTAACACTCCCCTTTAAACTTAAATTAGTGGTTAAAAATGTAGATACAATATTTTAAAAACAAAGAAGGGAGTTAAAATAACATAATAATCTCCCTTAATATCAACTTCTTTGAAGAGAAATTACAAATAATTGAGAGAAGAAAGAAAAGAAGGTTCCACCAAAAGTCACAAAGAAGAAAGTGTGATCACTAAGAATCTTTTTCAGGCAAGGTGGTCAATATACCATGGAGCCAAAAACAAACCTAAAAGAGTAATGATCCACAAAACTTTGCAAAATAAACAAGTTAATACCAATCTTTCATGTTAAGGAACCATTATGCTAAAAATATAATTTACATACATAGTTTAATAAATGTAGATGTACAAAAAATGCAATTAGATTAAATATAAATTCCATCATAAAGTACATAAACCTATATGAAAATAAGGTAGTCAACATAATCAAAATATATAACTTATATAATAAAAATTAAGGAATGAAAAAAAGAGATTTATTTAATCAAAATAGAGACACAGAAGACATCACTTGCAAAATATATCCTACGTGAAGCATTAGAATAATTATCATAAGAAGACACATCAAATGTTAAGGTGTGGAGCTAAAAGCTTCACCTAATGAGCGAGTTTGCAAGTTACAGGATTTACACAGTCACCAGCGTCGGTCAGGAGCGATCGACGTCGGTCACATGCACATAGGTAGGAACTAGTGTCAGTTACCTGTGCATCCAGAATGCTATTTTCGTGGACCAAAACGATTGTTTGCATGGTAGGATTAAGTGATAGTCCTAAGTCCACATCTCTATCTTTAGTAAGACTAATTTGAGCCCTTGATTAGGAGGTTCATCTAATGGTTGTAATTGCATTGCTCATGATCCCTAATTCTATATAATAGGGATAATTCTTCATAGCTTATTAGGGGATTGTATTGTATGAGTAGAAAAATAGTACAAAATTGTATATGTGAATCATTCCAAGTTGTTGGACTTGATTGTAATTGAGAGAGAGAAATCTTGAGGGAAAGAGATCTATACATCTAAGAGAGGTGTGGAAGAAAGAAGTTTCTTTAATTGTATTCCTTCTGTAAAGAGTTTAATACAAGTTTTCAAGGTGGTTTTTTGTATCTCTTATTCTTTGCTATTTTTGATTCTAGTTACTTATCTTTCTAATTTATTTCCGCATTTAGTTGCTTTCATAATTGTAATCAAAGATTGTTGGTTGATCCCCAACAAGTGGTATCAGAGCATTTATGTTCTAGGTGCCTGACAAGTGGTATCAGAGCTCAGGTTCACTAACAGGTGGTTCAGATCTGTGTAGTGTGTGTTGATTGCAGGTTACTCACAGAGGTTTCTATTTGAGTGGGAGAAGCAATGGCAGAAGAAATTAAATTGAGAATGGAGAAGTTTAATGGCAAGAATTACCAGTTATGGAGAATGCAGATAGAGGATTATCTATATCAGAAAGATCTATACTTACCGTTAGGTGGGATTGCTAAGAAGCCCACAGACTTGGATGATGAAGAATAGGAAGTTCTTGATAGAAAGGCTCTTGGATCTATAAGATTGAGTTTTGCATCTACTGTGATATCTAATTTATCACAGGCAAAGTCTATGGTAGAGTTAATGACTACTTTAACAAATTTATATGAAAAATCCTCAGCTTCTAATAAGATATATCTTATGAAGCAGTTATTTAATTTGCAAATGCAGGAAGGTGGATATGTATCTAATCATCTTAATGATTTCCATGGAATTGTAAATCAATTAAATTCAGTCAAAATAGTGTTTGATGATGAAATTAAGGCTCTATTAATCTTATGCTCATTACCTAAAAGTTGGCATAGCTTAGTAATGGCAGTTAGTAATACTGCATCTGCTTTAAATATTTTAAAAGTAGATGATGTTGTTAGTGTAATCTTGAATGAAGAAATTCGTAGGAAAAGCATAGAGGAAGCATCAGGGAACGCTTTAAGTTTTGAGAGTAGGGGAAGGAAAAAAGAGAAGAGCAAGAAAGGGAGATCAAGGTCTAAGTCAAAGATGAGAGGTAGATCCAAATCTAGAAATGGCAGGAGGATAGCCTGCTGGAATTGTGGAAAGATAGGGCACATAAGCAAAGATTGTTGGTCAAAGCCTAAAGAGGACAATCAGCATTAAGACAAAGAAGAAGCAAAAGTTGCAGGTATTATTGCACAAGATGCTCTTATATTCTCTTTGCATAATAATATAGAATCTTGGGTTTTAGATTCTGGTGCCTCTTTTCATGCTACCCCTAATAGAGAATATTTTAGTGACTATGTCCATGGAGATTTTGGAATAGTGTATTTAGGGGATGATGAGCCTTGTAAAATTATTGGCAAAGGAAAAGTGCAGCTGAAGATGCAGAATGGAAACACATGGGTGTTGAGAGATGTCATGCATGTTCCCAACTTGATGAGGAATTTGATTTTTATAGAAAAGTTAGGGGATGAGGGTTATACAGTAACTCTCACAGCTAAATCTTGGAAGGTTACCAAGGGTGCACTTGTATTGGCCAGAGGTAAGAGAGTAGGTACTCTCTATTTATGTAATTGTGTTACTGATAATTCTCCTTCTGTATTATCTACTTCAGATGTAGATGCAAAGTTATGGCACCATAGGCTTAGCCACATGAGTGAGAAGGGAATGTCCATTCCTGAGTCAAAAGATAAGCTTTCAGATTTGAAAAGCATATATTTATATTTTTGTGAGCACTGTATTTTTGGGAAACAGAAGAGAGTGAGCTTTCTCAAGACTGGGTCAACAAAGAAGAAGCACAAGTTGCAGCTTGTTCACGCAGACGTGTGGGGACCAACTCAGGTTGCTTCTATTGGAAGATCACAATACTTTGTCTCTTTCATTGATAATGCTACAAGAAAGGTATGGGCCTATTGCATAAAGAAGAAATCTAATGTTTTTCACACTTTTAAGATTTGGAAAGCTTTGGTTGAGAATGAAACAGGCAAGAGATTGAAGTGCCTGAGATCTGACAATGGTGGTGAGTTCTACAGCCACAAGTTCAATTGGTATTATTATATGCATGGAATCCATAGGCAAAGGATGGTTCCAAGGACACCTTAGCAAAATGGAGTTGCTGAAAGGATGAACAGAACAATATTGGAGTGTGCACGGTGTATCAGACTGCATGCTAGTTTGCCCTTAGAGTTTTGGGTAGAAGTTGTGGATACCACAGTGTACCTGATTAATAGAGGACCCTCTACAGCTCTGGATGGTGGAATTCTAGAAGAGGCTTGGACAGGTAAAAAGGTAGATCTCTCATTTCTCAAAGTTTTTGGTTGTGAAGCCTTTGTGCACATTGATGAGGAAAATAGAAAGAAGCTGGATGCTAAGTCTATGAGGTGCACATTTATTGGTTATGGCTCTGATGATTTCAGATTTAGGTTTTGGAATCTAAGAACTAACAAGATAATTAGGAGCCATGATGTTGTTTTCAATGAAAAAGTGATGTATAGTGATCAACTCAAGAACCTAAATTAATTTGAGTAGATTAATGGAGAATTGGATGAGGTGATAGTCCAAAATGAGCTCGTGGAAAGAATTAATCACAGACAAGAAAACACAGAGACAAATGTCGGTCAGGTAGGAATCAACGTCGGCAATAGAAGAACCAATGTCAGTCAGACAGAGACCGACGTCGACTGGGCAGGAACCAGCTTCGGTTAGGAAGAATTGACGTTGGTCAGTTACAGGCCTAAAAGTGACCGAGGTCAATCACTGTCAGAGAATTTAGGCAGACAACGTGTTGTGAATGAGTCTCAGATGCCCATCAGGAGGTTAGAAAGGGTAAGTAAACCTCCAATTTGATATTACCCTTCATTATTTTATTTATTGCTCAATGATGGTGGAGAACCAGAGAGTTTTGATGAAGTAATACAAGTGGATTCTAGGAAATAGTGGGAGCTAGGCATGAATGAGGAGATTGATTCCTTGAAGGAGAACCAAACATGGGATTTGGTTGAGTTGTCATCTGGTAAGAGAAAACTGAAGAATAGGTGGATCTACAGATTGAAGGAAGGTGAGGATGGAAAGATGAGATATAAGGCTAGGTTAGTAGTGAAAGGATTTGCACAAAAACTAGGTATTGACTTTGGTAAGATTTTTTCTCCTGTTGTTAAGATGACTTCTATACAGACTGTATTGTCTTTCGTTGCTATTAAGGATTTGCATCTTGAGTAGCTTGATGTTAAGATAGCATTTCTTCATGGAGATTTGGATGAAGAAATATATATGGATCAGCTGAAAGGATTTGAGGTAAAGGTAAGGAGAAGCTAGTGTGCAGATTGAAGAAAAGCTTGTATGGCCTCAAGCAAGCTCCTAGACAGTGGTATTTGAGATTTGACAAGTTTATGACTGAGCATGGCTACAGTAGATGTCAATCTGACCATTGTGTTTATTTTAAGAGATTAGATAATGGTAGATATATTATTCTATTGTTGTATGTAGATGATATCCTGGTTACAGGATCACACATGCAAGATATCTCTGAGCTTAAGTGAAATTAGCTCACACATTTTCCATGAAGGATTTGGGAGCAGCAAAGAAAATCCTTGGCATGAGTATTAAGAGAGACAGGAAAAATCATAGGTTGATTTTGTCTCAAGAGGATTATGTGAACAAGGTGTTGAAACAGTTTAATATGTAAGATGCAAAGCCGATAAGCACACCTATGGCTGGACACTTCAAGCTGAGTAAAGACCAGTGTCCTAATTCACATGATGAGGTAGAGTACATGAGTAGAGTTTCATATGCTTCCGCAGTTGGGAGCTTAATGTATGCAATGGTATGTACTAGACTGAATATTGCCCAAGTAGTGGGAGTTGTCAGCAAGTATATGGCCAATCCAAGGAAGGAACACTAGAAAGTAGTTTAGTGGATACTCAAATATTTGAGAGGGACCAGCAGTAGGCATTTGTGCTATGGTGGTTCAAATACTTCTCTACATGGTTATGTAGATTCAGATATGGCAGCTGACTTGGATGGCAGGAGAAGCACCACAGGATATGTTTTCACTATTGGTGGAGTGACAGTTAGCTAGATTTCAAAGTTAAAGAAGGTTGTTGCCTTGTCAACTACAGAAGCAAAATATATTGTAGCCACATAAGCTAGCAAAGAGATGATATGGATGACACGGTTCATGGAAGAGCTAGGAAAGGAGCAAGAGAGTTACAGATTATATAGTGATAGTCAGAGTGCAATTCATTTGGCTAAGAATTCAGCCTTTCATTCAAGAACCAAGCATATACATCTTAGGTACCACTTCATTAGATAAGTATTGGAGGATGGTGAGTTGAAGCTGGAGAAGATCCATACAGATAAGAACCCTGCTGATATGTTAACCAAGCCGGTAACAAAGGAGAAGTTGAATCTTCATTCAACTTTTGTTGGTCTTCATGATTGAGTTTGAAGATGGAGAAGCTAGAAGATGTTGCTGTACAGGTACTGGTGCAGCTATTTATCTCCAAGTGGGAGATTGTTAAGGTGTGGAGCTAAAAGCTTCACCTAATGAGCGAGTTTGCAAGTTGCAAGATTTACACAGTCACCGGTGTCGATCAAGAGCGACTGACGTCAGTCAGGAGTCAACCAGGAGATGTCGACATCGATCATGGATCGGCTGACGTTGGTCACATGCATAAAGGCAGGAACCAGTGTCAGTTACCTGTGCATCCAGAATGCTATTTTTGTGGACAAAATTGATTGTTTGCATGGTAGGATTAAGTGATAGTCTTAAGTCTGCATCTTTATCTTTAGTAAGACTGATTTGAGCCCTTGATTAGGAGGTTCATCTAATGGTTGTAATTACATTGCTCATGATCCCCAATTCTATATAATAGGGATAATTCTTCATAGCTTATTAGGGGATTGTATCGTATGAGTAGAAAAATAGTACAAAATTGTATATGTGAATCATTCCAAGTTGTTGGAGTTGATTGTAATTGAGAGAGAGAACTCTTGAGGGACAGAGATTTGTACATCTGAGAGAGTTGTGGAAGAGAGAAGTTTCTTTAATTGTATTCCTTCTGTAAAGAGTTTAATACAAGTTTTTAGGGTGGTTTCTTGTATCTCTTATTCTTTGCTATTTCTGATTCTAGTTACTTATCTTTCTGATTTATTTCTGCATTTAGTTGCTTTCATAATTGTAATCAAAGATTGTTGGTTGATCCCCAACAAGTGGTATCAGAGCATTTATGTTCTAGGTACCCGACATCAAATTCTCTTTAAGATTCATCAATTTTAGGAATATAAATAGTTTTACCCTTAAAGGTAGGAGATTTAGTCATTTTTAAATAATACAAAGTATCGTGTGTAGATTTGTCAAAAGATTTACATGGATGCAATTTATAACATTTGGATATATGATGCCCACATTTTCCATAATGATTAAAAATTTTAGAAGTGTTAACCAAAGCATTAGCATTAAAAATAGTATAATCAAATGAATTTTCATATAAGATACTAGAATTAAAAAAATAGAAAAAGTGAGGCCAATGCCAAAACAACTAATAAATAAAAAAACAAGAATTTTTTAAATGCAAGGAATCAAAATCAATGCCTAGAAAGAAGACTCGAAAACAATAAAAAATAACTAAAAGAGTTCAATGTGCAATCTAATTTATTGGAATGGATGGGTAATACCTCAGAGAAAATTAGAAAAACATGAATTCTAAGTAAAGTGTTGCATAGAAAAGATAACACAAAATAAAATATAGGGAAGATTGTTTTTGGAAAAAAAATAATTTTATAAAAATAACCAACAATAGTTTTGATGATTTCTCTCAAATCATGAATTTAGTTTTTGAAAAATTTGTAAATATTGAAGGTAGATGGAAAATGAAGAAACCCTTTAAATTTCAAAGAAAAATCATGTTAATCAAAAGATACAGTCAGATCAATGTGGAAGCCTTTTAAAATTATTACACTTACTAAAAAATAATTCATATAGGAAAAAATATAATTAATAAAAAAAAAAATCTTAATTAAAAACTAGAATAATGGTTTAAAAAATCCATGAGAAACCTAAAACACTTGATATTATACATTAAAAAAAACTCAAGCAACCAAAGTGAAGAAAAAAATACATGAAAAAAACATTGAAGGGTGGATCCCTTCCGAAAAACATTTTGTGAATTCTTCAAAAATCTGTACATTCACAAATATACATTAAAAGACAACCTAATTTGATACCATATTATGAATTAGGCCAAGATCATTTAGTAAAAACATTAAAGAGTGCATAATTTAATTAAAAATAGAAATAATATTACCTCTCATGGAGTAAACTATAAATGAGACAAAGATTTTTAAAGTGAGAAACTGAACATATCAGAGAAGAACCCACATGATCTTATTAGAATGCTTGCTACCAAAATATATACAATTACAAGATTGAATCAAGAGCACAAAAAATAGAGAGCTATGAGATTGTAGTGAAGAAAAGAGGAGATGAAGGGCTCTTTTTTATAGATAGAGGAAATAATTGGGAGTTACATTTAATCTCATTATGATCTTATAAGCATCTTAAATATGTGCCACTTATATCATAGTACCTTAAAAATATATGGAAGTGTGTGCCAAGTTGGGGAAGAAGAGTTACAAGTAACTTTAAATCCAACAAGTGGATTAAGGAAGTGAATGACACCTCATAAAGCTAGCAATAAATTATATTTATAAATATTTTAAATACACATATAAATTAGACATAGGATAATATCCTAAAAAGGACTATAAGAAAGACTCAAATTAATGTTAATTCTTCAACATTAATGCTAAGAAGCTACCTTCCACACACCCTCAAAAATAGACTTATTGGGCCATGGGAATGACAAGATCCTCCATCATTGGTGCCTTAAAATATTAGGCTGTAGTTGAGAGTATGGGTGAGTCAGTGATAGAAGGCATATAAGTTATTTATGACCCTTATCCTAGTTTCCACCTTCTATGTGAAATTGATTGATTGTTTAGAAATATAAATTTGTTTGTTGTTTCCTTTTTTTTACCATGTGATGCAAAATTATTATTTGTAAACAAATTATTTTGATTTTAAACATTATCCTAAAATCAAGAATTTTTCTCTCAAAATCTCAAAAGCATTTAGTTGGCAATAAAACTATTAGTCATTTTGGTATTTTGCTTTACTAGAATTTAGTGTCAAGTCTTTTTTTTTGTCGAGTTATGTCTTTACCTTAATAACATCCCCTATTACAAGAAGCATGGCTATGTGGGATTATAACTTGATCGATTAGGAATTTTATCTAAATCCAAATAATTGTTGTTTTAACCTAGGGTTCTATCCAACCAATTTTGATTTAAACGCATATTTGAGTTTGCACCAAATTCATCATATAATAAATCTAAATATGAGTATGAATATGTATTCAACCCCACCAATCAATCATTAAAATTCAAACTTGAATAGTTATTCAAGTTTACCAATTGGCCAATTCCACCCAAACATTAATCGATCAATTTAAAATTTGAATTCTTTTTCATATTTACCCATAGATCAACATTCAAATTTTTCTTTAGGGACAACAAAAACAATTTTTAGGATTTAGTAGTCAAAATTAATTTAATTCTTTTACAAGTTATACACCATCCATAAATTAAATTCCACTGATCACAAATCAAAATGCATTCCTAGATCCATCTAGTTCCAACATGAACATCAATCTAAATTAAACCTTTGGCTTACCTTAATCACCATTTTCAAATATTTAATCAAACCAAAACACATTCATATATTAAGCACCAATTTAATTAAACCTAAATATGTTCTATCCAAATCAATCTTTCAAATCCTACACACATTAAAACCAACCTTTCAACATTCATCAAAATCAACCATTTGATTTTACATCCAATCCATTTCCAAAGTTGAACCAAACTATATCAAATCCAAACTTTTTCACATATCCATCTATAATAACAAATCCATAAAATCTAAATAATTTCACCTTCAAGATAGATCTAATAAATCCATCCTTCCAATATCAAGCTACCTCTTTAGCCTACTTAATTACTAGGGAATCCCAAAAAATTCTACATCAATATTACCTTATCCCTAATGACCTTATTTTCTAAATTCATCCAAGTGTCCCATCCACTAGTTATTGTGTTAATTAAAATTGCCCTCGTTACACTAGCTAAGATTTGATTGACAAAGGGTTCGTCAAAGTGAACCCAAGTATATACACATTTGAAAATCATACCGTGTGGGTATGCCAATAATTCTATTCTAAGCTTAATCAATCCACTCCATTTTCAAGTCAAGGTCATAACCTTATATCCATTTCACATAAACCTATTATTGACACATCCATTTGCATCCAATCCATTTTTGACCAAACACCCTTTTTTGACAAAGATCTAATCTTGGAGCAAACCTCTTTCAACCAACACAACCTATCAATCATTGACCATAACATATTTTCAGTTCTTTACTTAAATTTCTACATTTCTAAAAATCTCTTCATCCTAAATCCATCATTTCTAAATGTCTATTGAAAAAAGTACTTATGGATAATGTAATTCAGTAGGCCCTCCTTATGGCCACATTGAAACAAAGATAAATTTTTTTAACCAAATATGTTTTGTAATCCACTTTGACATTAAGATCAATTTCAACATCAACAAGAAAAATGAAAACCATATTAATATATCAATTTGAAAATGTAAGTGAACCTTTTATGATTATTGAGGAAGCGTCATTTGGTATCAATGTCAGTTCTCTTACTAACCTCTATGAGGATCATGTAGTATGTCATCCTTATATAATAACTATACTTCCCTTTCCCATCTAATAAACTAACATCACATTACCTACAATTGTTAATTGGGATCCACACAAATAGACATCATTTGACTTGTTCCATGAAAACATATCAGTTGTTTTGGCATTGGCCTCACTTTTTCTAAATTTTTATTCTAGTATCTTATCTACTTTATATAAAATACTAGAATAAAAAAATAGAAAAATTGAGGCCAATGCTAAAACAACTGATAAATAAAAAAATAAGAAGTTTATAAATGCAAGGAATCAAAATAAATGCCTAGAAAAAAAGCTCTAAAACAATAAAAAATAACTAAAAGAGATCGATGTACAATCTAAGTTATTATAATGGATGGGTAGTACCTCAGAGAAAATTAAAAAAACATGAATACAAAGTAAAGAAATGCATACAAAAGATAACACAAAACAAAATATAGGGAAATTTTTTTTGGAAAAAAATTAATTTTATAAAAATAACTAGTGATAGTTTTGATGATTTCTCTCAAATCATGACTTTAGTTTTTGAAAAATTTAGAAATATTAAAGGTAGATGGAAAATGAAGAAACCCTTTAAATTTCAAAGAAAAATCATGTTAATCAAATGATACAGTCAGATCAATGTGGAAGCCTTTTAAAATTATTACACTTACTAAAAAACAATACATATAGGAAAAAAATAATTAATAAAAGAATTAATCTTAATTAAAAACTAGAATAATGGTTTAACAACCTGAAACACTTGATATTATACATTAAAAAAACTCAAACAACCAAAGTGAAGAAATGAAATAGATGAAAAAAACATTGTAAGGGTGGATCCCTTCCAAAAACAAATTTGTGAATTCTTAAAAAATATGTACATTCAGACATCTACATTACAAGACAACCTACTCTGATACCATATTATGAATTAGGCCAAGATCATTTATTAAAAACATTAAAGAGTGCATAATTTAATCAAAAATATAAATAATATTACCTCTCATGGAGTAAACAATAAATGAGACAAAGATTTTTAAAGTGAGAAACTGAAAATATCAGAGAAGAACCCACATGATCTTATTATAAGGCTTGCTACCAAAATATCTACAATTACAAGATTGAATCAAGAGCACAAAAAATAGAGAGCTATGAGATTGTAGTGAAGAAAAGAGGAGATGAAGGGCTCTTTTATATAGATAGACGACAAAATTGGGAGTTACATAAAATCTCATTATGATCTTATAAGCATCATAAATATGTGCCACCTATATCATAGTACCTTAAAATGATATGGGAGTGTGTGCCAAGTGGGGGAGGAAGAGTTACATAAAAATAAATTTAAATCCAACAAGTGGATTAAGGAAGTGAATGACACCTCATAAAGCTAAAAATAAATTATATTTATAAATATTTTAAATACACACATAAATTAGACATAGAATAAGATTAAAGGACTATAAGAAAGACTCAGATTAATGTTAATTATTCAACATTAATGCTAAGAAGCTACCTTCCACACACCCTAAAAAATAGACTTATTTGGCCATGGGAATTACAAGATCCTCCATCATTGGTTCCTTAAAATATTAGGCTATAGTTAAGAGTATGGGTGAGTCAGTGATAGAAGGCATATAAATTTTTTATGATCCTTATCCTAGTTTCCACCTTTTATGTGAAATTGCTTGATTGTTTAGAAATATAAATTTGTTTGTTGTTTCCTTGTTTTTACCATGTCATGCAAAATTATTATTTGTAAACAAATTCTTTTGATTTTAAACATTATCCTAAAATCAAGACTTTTTCTCTCAAAATCTCAAAAGCATTTAGCTAGCAATAAAAATTTTAGTCATTTTGGTATTTTGCTTTACTAGAATTTAGTTTCAAGTCTTTTTTTTGTTGAGTTAAGTCTTTACCTTAATAAAATACCCTATTACAAGAAGCATGGCTATGTGCGATTATAACTTGATCGATTAGGAATTTTATCTACATCCAAATAATCATTGTTTTAACCTAGGGTTCTATCCAACCAATTTTGATTTAAACGCATAGTTGTGTTTCCACCAAAATCATCATATAGTAAATCTGAATATGATTATGAATATGTATTCAACCTCACCATTCAATCAATAAAATCCAAATCTGAATAGTTATTCAAGTTTACCAATTGGCCAATTCCACCCAAACATTAATCGATCAATTTAAAATTTGAATTCTTTTTCATATTTACCCATAGATCAACATTCAAATTTTGCTTTAGGGACAACAAAAACAATTTTTAGGATTTAGTAGTCAAAATTATTTTAATTCTTTTACAAGTTATACACCATCCATAAATTAAATTCCACTAATCACAAATCAATATACATTAATAAATCCATCATATAATAAATCTAAATCTGAGTATGAATATTTATTTAACCTCACCAATCAATCAATAAAATCCAAACCTGAATAGTTATTCAAGATTACCAATTGGCCAATTCCACCCAAACATTAATCGATCAATTTAAATTTTGAATTCTTTTTCATATTTACCCATAGGTAAAAATTCAAATTTTGCTTTAGGGTCAACAAAAACAATTTTTAGGATTTAGTAGTCAAAATTATTTTAATTATTTTACAAGTTATACACCATCCATAAATTAAATTCCCATGATCACAAATCAAAATACATTCCTAGATCCATCTGGTTCCAACCTTAACATCAATCTAAATCAAACCTTTGGTTTACCTTAATCACCATTTTCAAATAATTAATCGAACCAAAATACGTTCTTAAATTAAGCATGAATTCAATTAAACCTAAATATGTTCTATCCAAATCAATCTTTCAATTCCTACACACATTAAAACCAACCTTTCAACATTCATCAAAATCAGCCATTTGATTTTACATCCAATCCATTCCAAACTTGAACCAAAATACATCAAATCCTAACGTTTTCACATATCCATCTATAATCACAAATCCATAAAATCTAAATACTGTCACCTTCAAGATAGATCTAACAAATCCATCCTTCCAATATCAATCTACCTCATTAGCCCACTTCATTACTAGGGAATTCCAAAAAATTCTACATGAATATTACCTTATCACTAGTGACCCTATTTTCTAAAATCATCCAAGTCTCCCATCCACTAGTTATAGTGTTAATTAAAATTGCCTTCACTACACTAGCCAAGATTTGATTGACAAAGGTTACATCAAAGTAAACCCAAGTATATACACATTTGAAAATCATACCTTGGGGGTATGCCAAGAATTATTTTCTAAGCTTAATTAATCCACTCCATTTTCAAGTCAAGGTCATAACCTTCTATTCATTTTACATAAACCTATTATTGACACATCCATTTACATCCAATCCATTTTTGACCAAACACCCTTTTTTGACAAAGATATTATCTTGGAGCAAACCTCTTTCAACCAACACAACTTATCAATCATTGAACCATAACATATTTTCAGTTCTTTACTTAAATTTCTACATTTCTAAAAATCTCTTCATCCTAAATACATCATTTCTAAATGCCTATTGAAAAAAGTACTTGTGGATAATGTAATTCAGTAGGCCCTCCTTATGGCCACATCCAAACAAAGATCAAATTTGTTATCCAAATATGATTTATAATCCATTTTGAGATTAAGATCAATTTCAAAATCAACAAGAAAAATGAAAACCACATCAATATATCAATTTGAAAATGTCAGTGATCCTTTTATGATTATTAAGGAAGCTTCATTTGATATCAATGTAAGTTCTCTTAGTAACCTCTATGAGGATCATGTAGTATATCATCCTTATATAATAACTATACTTCACCTTCCCATTGAATATACTAACATCATATTACTTATAATTGTCAATTGGAATCCACACAAATAGACATCATTTGACTTGTTCCACGAAAAGATATCAGTTGTTTTGGCATTGGCCTCACTTTTTCTATTTTTTTATTCTAGTATCTTATATGATTTATATAAGATACTAGAATAAAAAAATAGAAAAAGTGAGGCCAATGCCAAAACAATTGATAAATAAAAAACAAGAAGTTTATAAATGTAAGGAATCAAAATAAATGCCTAGAAATGAGGCTCTAAAACAATAAAAAATAACTAAAAGAGATCGATGTGCAATCTAAGTTATTATAATGGATGGGTAGTACCTCAGAGAAAATCAGAAAAACATGAATAGCAAGTAAAGTGCTGCACAGAAAAGATAACACAAAACAAAATATAGGGAATATTTTTTTTTGGAAAAAAATCAATTTTATAGAAATAACCAATGATAGTTTTGATGATTTCTCTCAAATCATGACTTTCTATTTTGAAAAATTTGGAAATATTAAAGGTAGATGGAAAATGAAGAAACCCTTTAAATTTCAAATAAAAATCATGTTAATCAAAAGATATAGTCAGAACATTGTGGAAGCCTTTCAAAATTATTACACGTACTAAAAAACAATGCATATAGTAAAAAACATAATTAATAAAAAAATTAGTCTTAATTAAAAACTAGAATAATAGTTTAAAAAATCTATGAGCAACCTAAAACACTCGATATTATACATTAAAAAACTCAAGCAACCAAAGTGAAGAAATGAAATAGATGAAAAAAACATTGAAAGAGAGGATCCCTTCCAAAAAAAAAATTGTGAATTCTTCAAAAATTTGTACATTCACAAATCTACATTAAAAGACAACATCCTCTGATAATATATTTTGAATTAGGCCAAGATCATTTAGTAAAAACATTAAAGAGTTCATAATTTAATAAAAAATAGTAATAATATTACCTCTCATGTAGTAAACTATAAATGAGACAAGGATTTTTAATTGAGAAACTGAACATATCACAGAAGAACCCACATGATCTTATTAGAAGGCTTGCTACCAAAATATCTACAATTACAAGATTGAATCAAGAGCACAAAAAATAGAGAGCTATGAGATTGTAGTGAAGAAAAGAGGAGATGAAGGGCTCTTTTATATAGATAGAGGACAAAATTGGGAGTTACATAAAATATCATTATGATCTTATAAGCATCCTAAATAAGTGCCACTTATATCATAGTACCTTAAAATGATATGGAAGTGTGTGCCAAGTGGGGGAGGAAGAGTTACATACAAGTAAATTTAAATCCAACAAGTGGATTAAGGAAGTGAATGACACCTCATAAAGCTAAAAATAAATTATATTTATAAATATTTTAAATACACACATAAATTAGACATAGGATAAGATTGAAGAACTATAGGAAAGACTCAAATTAATGCTAATTCTTCAACATTAATGCTAAGAAGTTACCTTCCACACACCCTCAAAAATAGACTTATGTGCCATGGGAATGACAAGATCCTCCATCATTGGTGCCTTAAAATATTAGGCTATAGTTGAGAGTATGGGTGAGTCAGTGACAGAAGGCATATAAGTTATTTATGACCCTTATCCTAGTTTCAACCTTTTATGTGAAATTGCTTGATTGTTTAGGAATATAAATTTGTTTGTTGTTTCCTTGTTTTTAGCATGTGATTCAAAATTATTATTTGTAAACAAATTCTTTTGAGTTTAAACATTATCCTAAAATCAAGACTTTTTCTCTCAAAATCTCAAAAGCATTTAGCTGGAAATAAAACTTTTAGTCATTTTGGTATTTTGCTTTACTAGAATTTAGTTTCAAGTCTCTTTTTTGTTGAGTTAAGTCTTTACTTTAATAACATCCCCTATTACAAGAAGCATGGCTATGTGGGATTATAACTTGATCAATTAGGAATTTTATCTACATATCAATAATCATTGTTTTAACCTGGGGTTCTATCTAACAAATTTTTATTTAAACGCATATTTGAGTTTGCACCAAATTCATCATATAATAAATCTGAATCTGAGTATAAATATGTATTCAACCTCACCAATCAATCAATAAAATGCAAACCTAAATAGTTATTCAAGTTTACCAAATGGCCAATTCCACCCAAACATTAATCAATCAATTTAAAATTTGAATTCTTTTTCATATTTACCCATAGATCAACATTCAAATTTTGCTTTAGGGACAACAAAAATAATTTTTAGGATTTAGTAGTAAAAATTATTTTAATTCTTTTACAAGTTATACACCATCCATAAATTAAATTCCACTGATCACAAATCAAAATACATTCATAGATCCATCTAGTTCCAACCTTAACATCAATCTAACTAAAACCTTTTGTTTACCTTAATCAGCGTTTTCAAATATTTACTTGAGCCAAAACACATTCATAAATTAAGCACCAATTCAATTAAACCTAAATGTGTTCTATACAAATCAATCTTTCAAATCCTACAAACATTAAAACCAACCTTTCAACATTCATCAAAATCAACCATTTGATTTTATATCCAATCCATTTCCAAACTTGAGCCAAACTACATCAAATCCAAACTTTTTCAGATATCCATCTATAATCACAAATCCATAAAATCTAAATAATTTCACCTTGAAGATAGATCTAATAAATCCATCCTTACAATATCAAGCTACCTCTTTAGCCCACTTCATTACTAGGGAATCTCAAAAAAATCTACATCAATATTACCTTATCACTAGTGACCCTATTTTATAAAATCATCCAAGTCTCCCATCCACTAGTTATATTGTTAATTAAAATTTCCCTCATTCCACTTTTTTGATTGACAAAAGGTACATCAAATTGAACCCAAGTATATACACATTTGAAAATCATACCTTAGGGGTATGCCAAGAATTATATTCTAAGGTTAATCAATCTAGTCCATTTTCAAGTCAAGGTCATAACCTTCCATTTATTTTACATAAACTTGTTATTGACACATCCATTTGCATCCAATCCATTTTTGACCAAACACCCTTTTTTTGACAAAGATCTTATCTTGGAGCAAACCTCTTTCAACCAACACAACCTATCAATCATTGAACCATAACATATTATTAGTTCTTTACTTAAACTTCTACATTTCTAAAAATCTCTTCATCCGAAATCCATCATTTCTAAATGCCTATTGAAAAAAGTACTTGTGGATAATGTAATTCAGCAGGCCATCCTTATGGCCACATCCAAACAAAGATCAAATTTTTTATTCAAATATGATTTATAGTCCATTTTGACATTAAGATCAATTTCAACATCAACAAGAAAAATGAAAACCACATCAATATATCAATTTGAAAATGTCAGTGAACCTTTTATGATTATTAAGGAAGCTTCATTTGGTATCAATGTAAGTTATCTTAGTAACCTCTATGAGGATCATGTAGTATGCCCTTATTTAATAACTATACTTCCCTTTCCCATTGAATATACTAACATCACATTACCTAAAATTGTCAATTGGGATCCACACAAATAGACATCATTTGACTTGTTCCATGAAAAAATATCAGTTGTTTTGGCATTGGCCTCACTTTTTATAATTTTTTATTCTAGTATCTTATATGATTTATATAAGATACTAGAATAAAAAAATAGAAAAAGTGAGGCCAATGCCAAAACAACTGATAAATAAAAAAACAAGAAGTTTATAAATGTAAGGAATCAATATAAATGCCTAGAAAAAAGGCTCTAAAACAATAAAAAATAACTAAAAGAGATTGATGTGCAATCTAAGTTATTAGATTTGATGGGTAGTACCTCAGAGAAAATCAGAAAAACATGAATAGCAAGTAAGGTTCTGCACATAAAAGATAACACAAAACAAAATATAGGGAAGATTGTTTTTGGAAAAAAATCAATTTTATAAAAATAACCAATGATAGTTTTGATGATTTCTCTCAATCATGACTTTATTTTTTTTTAAATTTGGAAATATTAAAGGTAGATGGAAAATGAAGAAACACTTTATAAAATTTCAAAGAAAAATCATGTTAATCAAAAGATACAGTCAGATCAATGTGGAAGCCTTTTAAAATTATTACGCTTACTAAACAACAATGCATATAGGAAAAAACATAATTAATAAAAAAAATTAATCTTAATTAAAAACTAAAATAATGGTTTAAAAAATCCATGAGCAACCTGAAACACTTGATATTATACATTAAAAAAACTCAAGCAACCAAAGTGAAGAAATGAAATAGATGAAAAAAACATTGTAAGGGTGGATCCCTTCCAAATTTTTTTTTGGTGAATTCTTCAAAAATTTGTACATTCACAAATCTACATTAAAAGACAACCTACTCTGGTACCATATTATGAATTAGGCCAAGATCATTTAGTAAAAACATTAAAGGCTACATGATTTAATCAAAAATAGAAATAATATTACCTCTCATGGAGTAAACTATAAATGAGATAAATATTTCTAAAGTGAGAAACTAAACATATCAGAGAAGAACCCACGTGATCTTATTAGAAGGCTTACTACAAAAATATCTACAATTACAAGATTGAATCAAGAGCACAAAAATAGAGAGCTATGAGATTGTAGTGAAGAAAAGAGGAGATGAAGAGCTCTTTTTGTATAAATAGAGGACAAAATTGGGAGTTACATAAAATCTCATTATGATCTTATAACCATCCTATATATGTGCCACTTATATCATAGTACCTTAAAATGATATGGAAGTGTGTGCCAAGTGGGGGAGGAAGAGTTACATACAAGTAAATTTAAATCCAACAAGTGGATTAATGAAGTGAATGACACCTCATAAAGCTATAAATAAATTATATTTATAAATATTTTAAATACACACATAAATTAGACATAGGATAAGATTAAAGGAATATAGGAAAGACTCAAATTAATGTTAATTCTTCAGCATTAATGCTAAGAAGCTACCTTCCACACACCCTCAGAAATAGACTTATTGGGCCATGGGAATGACAAGATCCTCCATCATTGGTGCCTTAAAATATTAGGCTATAGTTGAGAGTATGGGTGATTTTGTGATAGAATGCATAGAAGTTATTTATGACCCTTATCCTAGTTTCCACCTTTTATGTGAAATTTCTTGATTGTTTAGAAATATAACTTTGTTTATTGTTTCCTTGTTTTTACCATGTGATGCAAAATTGTTATTTGTAAACAAATTCTTTTGAGTTTAAACATTATTTTAAAATCAAGACTTTTTCTCTCAAAATCTCAAAAGCATTTAGCTGGCAATAAAAAAATTAGTCATTTTGGTATTTTACTTTACTAGAATTTAGTTTCATGTATTTTTTTTGTTGAGTTACATCTTTACCTTAATAACATCCCCTTCTAAAAGAAGCATGGCTATGTGGGATTATAACTTGATCGATTAGGAATTTTATCTACATCCAAATAATCATTGTTTTAACCTAGGGTTATATCCAACCAATTTTGATTTAAACGCATAGTTGAGTTTCCACCAAAATCATCATATAGTAAATCTGAATATGATTATGAATATGTATTCAACCTCACCATTCAATCAATAAAATCCAAACCTGAATAGTTATTCAAGTTTACCAATTGGCCAATTCCACCCAAACATTAATCGATCAATTTAAAATTTGAATTCTTTTTCATATTTACCCATAGATCAACATTCAAATTTTGCTTTAGGGGACAACAAAAACAATTTTTAGGATTTAGTAGTCAAAATTATTTTAATTCTTTTACAAGTTATACACCATCCATAAATTAAATTCCACTAATCACAAATCAATATACATTAATAAATCCATCTGGTTCTAACCTTAACATCAATCTAAATCAAACCTTTGGTTTACCTTAATCACCATTTTCAAATATTTTATCAAACCAAAACACATTCATAAATTAAACACCAATTCAATTAAACCTAAATATGTTATATCCAAATCAATCTTTTAAATCCTACACACATTAAAACCAACCTTTCAACATTCATCAAAATCAACCATTTGATTTTACATCCAATCCATTTCCAAACATGAACCAAACTACATCAAATCCAAAAATTTTCACATATCCATCTATAATCACAAATCCATAATATCTAAATACTTTCACCTTCAAGATAGATCTAATAAATCCATCCTTCCAATATCAAGCTACCTCTTTAGCCCACTTTATTACTAGGGAATCCCGAAAAATTCTACATCAATATTACCTTATCCCTAATGACCTTATTTTCTAAATTCATCCAAGTCTCCCATCCACTAGTTATTGTGTTAATCAAAATTGACCTCGTTACACTAGCTAAGATTTGATTGACAAAGGGTACATTAAAGTGAACCCAAGTATATACACATTTGAAAATCATACCTTGGAGGTATGCCAAGAATTCTATTCTAAGCTTATTCAATCCACTCCATTTTCAAGTCAAGGTCTTAACCTTCCATTCATTTTACATAAACCTATTATTCAAACATCCATTTGCATCGAATCCATTTTTGACCAAACACCCTTTTTTGGCAAAGATCTTATCTTGGAGAAAACCTCTTTCAACCAACACAAGCTATCAATCATTAAACCATAACATATTTTCAGTTCTTTACTTAAATTTCTACATTTCTAAAAATCTCTTCATCCTAAATCCTTCTTTTGTAAATGCCTATTGAAAAAAGTACTTGTGGATAATGTAATTCAGCAGGCCCTCCTTATGGCCACATCCAAAAAAATATCAAATTTGTTATCCAAATATGATTTATAATCCATTTTGACATTAAAATCAATTTCAACATCAACAAGAAAAATGAAAACCACATCAATATATCAATTTGAAAATGTCAGTGAACCTTTTATGATTATTAAGGAAGCTTCATTTGATATCAATGTAAGTTCTCTTAGTAACCTCTATGAGGATCATGTCCTATTTCCTCCTTATATAATAACTATACTTCCCTTTCCCATCGAATATACTAACATCACATTACCTACAATTGTCAATTGGGATCCACGCAAATAGACATTATTTGACTTGTTCCATGAAAACATATAAGTTGTTTTGGCATTGGCCTCACTTTTTCTAATTTTTTATTCTAGTATCTTATATGATTTATATATGATACTAGAATAAAAAAATAGAAAAGGTGATGCCAATGCCAAAACAACTGATAAATTAAAAAAACAAGACGTTTATAAATGCAAGAATCAAAATAAATGCCTAGAAAGAAGTCTCTAAAACAATAAAAAATAACTAAAAGAGATCAACATGCAATCTAAGTTATTATAATGGAGGGGTAGTAGCTTAGATAAAATCAGAAAAACATGAATAGTAAGTAAAGTGTTGCACAAAAAAGATAACACAAAACAAAATATAGGGAAGATTGTTTTTGGAAAAAAATCAATTTTATAAAAATAACCAGTGATAGTTTTGATGATTTCTCTCAAATCATGACTTTCATTTTTGAAAAATTTGGAAATATTAAAGGTAGATGGAAAATGAAGAAACCCTTTAAATTTAAAAGAAAAATCATGTCAATCAAAAGATACAGTCAAATCAATATCGAAGCCTTTTAAAATTATTACACTTACTAAAAAACAATGCATATAGGAAAAAAGATAATTAATAAACAAAATTAATCTTAATTAAAAACTGGAATAATGGTTTAGAAAATCCATGAGCAACCTAAACCACTTGATATTATATATTTAAAAAACTCAAGCAACCAAAGTGAAGAAATGAAATAGATGAAAAAAACATTGAATGGGTGGATCCCTTCCAAAAAAAATTGTGAATTCTTCAAAAATCTGTACATTTACAAAATTTACATTAAAAGACAACCTGCTCTGATACCATATTATGAATTAGGTCAATATCATTTAGTAAAAAAATTAAAGAGTGCATAATTTAATCGAAAATAGAAATAATATTACCTCTCAAGGAGCAAACTGTAAATGAGACAGATTTTTAAAGTGAGAAACTGAACATATCAAAGAAGAACCCACATGATCTTATTAGAAGTATTGCTACCAAAATATCTACAATTACAAGATTGAATCAAGAGCACAAAAAATAGAGAGCTATGAGATTGTAGTGAAGAAAAGAGGAGATGAAGGGCTCTTTTATATAGATAGAGGACAAAATTGGGAGTTACATAAAATCTCATTATGATCTTATAAGCATCCTAAATATGTGCCACTTATATCATAATACCTTAAAATTATATGGAAGTATGTGCCGAGTGGGGGAGGAAGAGTTACATACAAGTAAATTTAAATCCAACAAGTGGATTAAGGAAGTGAATGACACCTCATAAAGCTAGAAATAAATTATATTTATAAATATTTTAAATACACACATAAATTAGATAGGATAAGATTAAAGGACTATAAGAAAGACTCAAATTAATGTTAATTCTTCAACATTAATTCTAAGAAGCTACCTTCCACACACCCTTAAAAATAGACTTATTGGGCCATGGGAATGACAAGATCCTCCATCATTGGTGCCTTAAAATATTAGGCTGTAGTTGAGAGTATGAGTGAGTCAGTGATAGAAGGCATAAAAGTTATTTATGACCCTTATCCTAGTTTCCACCTTTTATGTGAAATTTCTTGATTGTTTAGAAATATAAATGTGTTTGTTGTTTCCTTGTTTTTACCATGTCATGAAAAATTCTTATTTGTAAACAAACTCTTTTGAGTTTAAACATTATCCTAAAATCAAGACTTTTTCTCTCAAAATCTCAAAAGCATTCAGCTGGCAATAAAACTTTTTGTCATTTTGGTTTTTGCTTTACTAGAATTGAGTTTCAAGTCTTTTTTTTGTTGAGTTAAGTCTTTACCTTAATAACATCCCCTATTACAAGAAGCATGGCTATGTGGGATTATAACTTGATCGATTAGGAATTTCATCTACATCCAAATAATCATTATTTTAACCTAGGGTTCTATCCAACCAATTTTGATTTAAACGCATATTTGAGTTTGCACCAAATTCATCATATAATAAATCTGAATCTAAGTATGAATATGTATTCAACCTCATCAATCAATCAATAAAATCCAAACTTGAATTGTTATTCAAGTTTACCAATTGGCTATTTCCAACCAAACATTAATCGATCAATTTAAAATTTGAATTCTTTTTCATATTTACCCATAGATCAACGTTCAAATTTTGCTTTAGGGACAACAAAAACAATTTTTAGGATTTAGTAGTCAAAATTATTTTAATTCTTTTACAAGTTATACACCATCCATAAATTAAATTCCACTGATCACAAATCAAAATACATTCATAAATCCATCTAGTTCCAACCTTAACATCAATCTAAATTAGACCTTCGGTTTACCTTAATCACCATTTTCAAATATTTACTCGAACCAAAACACATTCATAAATTAAGCACCAATTCAATTAAACCTAAATATATTCCATCCAAATCAATCATTCAAATCCTACACACATTAAAACCAACCTTTCAACATTCATCAAAATCAACCATTTGATTTTACATCTAATCCATTTCCAAACTTGAACCAAACTACATCAAATCCAAAAAATTTCACATATCCATCTATAATCACAAATCCATAAAATCTAAATACTTTCACCTTCAAGATAGATCTAATAAATCCATCCTTCCAATATCAAGATACCTCTTTATCCCACTTCATTACTAGGGAATCCCAACAAATTCTACATCCATATTACCTTATCACTAGTGACCCTGTTTTATAAAATCATCCAAGTCTCCCGTCCACTAGTTATAGTGTTAATTAAAATTTCCCTCATTACACTTTTTTGATTGGCAAAAGGTACATCAAAGTGAACCTGAGTATATACACATTTGAAAATCATACCTTGGGGGTATGCCAAGAATTCTATTCTAAGCTTAATCAATCCACTCCATTTTCAAGTCAAGGTCATAACCTTCCATCCATTTCATATAAACCTATTATTGACACATCCATTTGCATCCAATCCATTTTTGACCAAACACCATTTTTGACAAAGATCTTATCTTGGAGCAAACCTCTTTCAACCAACACAACCTATCAATCATTGAACCATAACATATTTTCAGTTATTTACTTAAATTTCTACATTTCAAAAAATCTCTTCATCATAAATCCATCATTTCTAAATGCCTATTGAAGAAAGTACTTGTGGATAATGTAATTCACCAGTCCCTCCAAAGATCAAATTTGTTATCCAAATATGATTTACAATCTGTTTTGACATTAAGATCAATTTCAACATCAACAACACAAATGAAAACCACATCAATATATCAATTTGAAAATGTCAGTGAACATTTTATGATTACTGAGGAAGCTTCATTTGGTATCAATGTAAATTCTCTTAGTAAACTCAATAAGTATCATGTAGTATGTCCTCCTTATATAATAACTATACTTACCTTTCCCATCGAATATACTAACATCACATTACCTACACATGTCAATTGGGATCCACACAAATAGACATTATTTGACTTGTTCCATGAAAACATATCAGTTGTATGATTTATAAAAATCCAAAAAGACATCCAATTTAGAGAAATGATACCTCACAAAATAGCATTTGAGGCTCTAGGGAGAAATCAATATATACCAATAGATGAAAAAAATAGCTCTTTATTTATTGATGACAATCATATCCAAAATAATGAAAACATGTAGACAACTAGAAGAGAAACAACATGAAATGATCTACTAGTTATAATCTAAGAAAGAATCCAAACTCCTATTTTACATATTTATTATGTTAGTCTAGTAGAAAGAAACTATGATGAGTTAGACCATGATTTGAGATTACATTCGATGCACATCACAACAAGTTTAATCATTTTACATTTGCTAAGGAATTAAGAATTGTCAATGTAGACTATCTTATTTTGAATTTTGTAGTATTTGGTGGTTAGTTATTAGTGATTGGGTAAGATATATTAGTTTTTATACATAAGGTGAAATAATTATTCCATGGTGTTTGATAGTATTTAATAGTGTTGCTTGTGACCCTTACAGGGAAAGACATCATGATTATGTGATGATATGAAAAACTCTTAGAAGGTTTATAGAGTTTAGCTTTACTATTAGGCATATTAATGTGGGTCTATTTGATAACTATGTTTTCCCAAGAGAAACCAAAATCACCACAAAACTCTATCAAAGAAACTTGTATATGGATGCATTTATTCAAGAATGATTTCCCAATAGAGCATAATGATGTGGATTGTTTGCTAATAACTCTTGGTGGACCCAATAGCCTCATGTTGGTGAAGTACTATTCAAAGTAAATAATAGATTTGAAATAGATATTGAAGAGGAAATACAATTAGAATAATATATACTATCTATATTTGGCATATAATAGAAAGTTAAAAAAAACATGCAACTTGTGACCTTCCATTGGGTTTAGATGCTGATAAATCCAAAAAAATATAAAAACCAAAAAAATAAAAAATAACATAACTTATTGTTTATAAGTACCTTCACACATGGGGGTAGCCTGTTTACACTTTCGTTGCTTTTATTGAATTAAATTTTCCATAATTTATAGTTTGTCTCACATATCAAATTTTATGTTTGGTGATTATTTAGTTTTCAATTTGCATAACACAAAATTCAAAAGTGCATCTTATCATACCATTTCAATTTTTATATCACTCTTTTATCCCATAGAAAACATTCTCAAAATTAGCATTAAATTGGTTCTTTCCTTAGTTCTTATGAGCATAGGACATCTCTTTTCCCTACATCTTATTGTAAAACTTAGAAACTACTAACGCATGGCCTAGTCTAGAAGTTTTTCCATGATAAAGTTTCCTCCTATAGTTCCCTCTAAGCAAAAAACATTAACATGATACACAAATAAATATGATAACTTTACTCACATATCTTGGTCTTCAGTGATAAGACCTTGCATCTTACTAGTCTCATGGGGCCAAGACTTGGGATTAAAATCTTGTCAAATAACATGCCACCCTTATGTAATATCAATCTCCACATCTCTCAACCTTCATTGATCTTTGATTTTGAGCCTTTGCATCTCATTAGTTGCGTAGAATTAACATTGGGGAGTGATACCCTTATTCACTTATGTATAGTCTTTGGTGATAAGCCCATGTGTCTTCCTAGTCACATTAGACTACATGTATGGGGTCACAAAGAAAAGTAATGAAAATTTAAGTAAAAATGTCTGCAATAATAATTTATTTAAATACCTTATATGTATGTTTATGTTGAAAAGGGTAACTTTTTTTTATATACCAATTATGTCATGACTAATTTTTTCTAGATGCAGCGCATAAATTTACTATTTTGTGAGTTTAAAAATAAATATATTTTCCCTTATGATCATAAATATTAAGTCACAATCCTTTATAATGAAAATTTTTTATTTCTAGTTTTGATCCTCATCATCTCATACTTATCCTATTTTCTCTTTTCATTCTATCAACTGTAGATTGAAAGTCATATGTTGTGTAATCAAAATGACTAGATCATCACCTAAAAAACAATCATTAGCACATTAAAATATATTTGTGCATATATATAATGTTACATCATTTTTTAAAAATAAAACAAACACATTCATTTGTAAACCATTATCTATATTGACCCTAGTTGCTAGGGGCATAATGTTTCAACAATACATTGTATATGCCCATGTTTGTCATTTTGTTAGTTGTTTATCCTATAACATGATAATATTAAGGTTGATATTCCTACATGTGAACCTACACCATTTCTAATGATAGGTGAAAAATGTCTTATATATTCGTTGTTTAAAAAAAAACAAAATACATTTAGAAAACAACATTGCAAAACATCCCAAAACATATACCATTCTAGCTAACTCACACATCATTCACTCATTCTTGGGTGGGTCACTCACATATATTTTTCATTCAATACTCAATCTCTTCTTTAATAATCCAATTTATCATCATTTCCTAAATTGGGAGAACTAAATTTGGCTTGATATTCCCACATTTCCCAAATTGGGAGAACTAAAGCTGGCCTGATATTCCCACATGAAATTTGTTTAAGGTGGATTATGTAGGTAGTGCTTAGAGACATGGGATCTCTAGTGTATAATCTATAAAAAAGCACCAATAGTTTTAGATTAAATGACACATCCCTTTAAACCCCTTAGAAACCCTTAAAGGACCATTTACCCCTACCCACATTTAGCTAATTATTTATTTAATTAAGCTAATAAACCCCTATGTCCACTTACCCTAATAACAAGTCCCATGCTAACTCATTTCCACCTTTCCATAGTACTAATTCACCTAAGTTCGAACCACCTAAAACACTTTCTTTCCATAACATTTACTCCCTAACCTCCTTAGACTATTTCTACTTGTGTGACCACACTCTTTTAAACCAACCTAGACCATATCAAATGGTTATAACTTCCAAAAGTAAGTGAAAAACACTAGTTTTAGTAAGTTAGAACTATTATACCATGACTAATGCCAATCATCCCTTGACCGATGCTGGTTGACTCAAACCAACATAGATTACCTAGGTTTACATAGGACCTTTGTTCTAGAAGGTAAATGAGTTGAGTTTATGTGTGATTTATCATTATTGAGAGATTTTCTATGAACCAAAGATCTAAACCAGAGAGCTAAATAATTTTATAAGGCATAATGAGTTTCACCATTAATAAAACAAAGGTTTAGGGCCATCACACTACCCAAATTCTTCAAAGTTTCCATCCAAATTATCTTAAACCTTCCATCCACTTTTAGGCCAACAATGATGCATCAAATAAGCATCTATTATTATTTAATCACTTTTAAAGTTACATATATTTGAATATTCTAATTTTAGTGTCTTCATACCTTCCCCACAGCCCTAACTACATGTGTTGAAGCTTTTCACTTCAACACTCATTCACCATCAAACACCCATCAACCTTCCATATTCATTTTGAGCCTAAAACCTCTATTTAGATATTTATGAGTTTCATTCCAGCCTTTGTGATCCTATCCAAGACTTTAACCTTTTAACCATCCCAATAACTCTTCAAAACTCACCAAAGCCCAACCATTCCACCAAAATTAATTTTTTTTTAACACAGTGACCGACATCATTTTTTCATAACTGGCATCTATCTATAGAGACTGACATCGATCTCTATGTAAAATTTTTATCATAAAAAGAGAAAGATAAAAACAACCATTTAAACCCATAAAAACCCCTATTTCTTAATCTCTATCATAATACAAAACTAGAATACAACAACCAAACCTAACCATTTATCACCTTAGTATTTATTTCATGTAAATTAGCTTAGTTTGTTTGAAAAGGAATAAATTAATTTTAAAGTATTTTATCATTATCTTAAAGTAATTTCTCATTACTTATCAAAATTTGTTGGACTTATTTTGTTTTAAAAAGTGGGTTGATAGCCATCCAAGGATGTTTCATACTTTTAAGAGCTAGCATTTTCTAGGAAACTCACTTACCAACCATACTAAGTCAAAATTATTTGAGTCTTACGAATTTACATGTCATTCCTCCCTAACCAAAGAGGATTACTCTCAACATATATATTAAATGAGCACAAAAACATATCCATTTTCACCTGCACCTTCCCCCTTAATTTAGTTTTACTTGTTTTCATAAAATAAAATGAAAATGATCTAAAATCTAGTGAACCATTTTGGAACGCCCGTTGGGACCCCTAATTTCTCTTGAGTTCATAGTCATTTTAGGACATTTAAAATTGAATTATCTAAGAAATCATCTAATTTATTTCAGAAGGTTAGACACTTTTCATGACATTTCTCTATTCCTGAAATTCAAAATCACAACTTCTTACTTCTTCATTTCTAAAATCACAATTTCTTGCTCTCCTTACTTTTAAATTGAAAAGACAAAATCTCTTGATCTTTTTTTATTTTCAAAGTGAAAATGCATTTTTATTGTTATCTTTCTTTCCAAAATCTAGAAGACAATCATCCAAGGACTAGAACTTCCACTATCATCTTGCACTTAGGTTGAATTTAGAGGTTTTTTATTCATTAAAAGAAATTAAAAGTTTCTTTTGGGATTAAAATCAATCTTTCATATATTGATTTCCTATTTGCTTATGTCACATAGTTTAATTACTTGGGTAAATCAATCATATACCAATCACTTCTTTTCACACACATGCTAAATCACTTACACAATCAACTTAGTAATACCTTGATATAAGGGAACCAACTAACATTTAATCACCTAGAAAAAACCTTCACCTTGGCTACCCTACTTGGATTTCACCACCAAGGGGAGAACCAACTCAGTATGTTGATTGAGTATAAACTCTAGATATTAAGTATATACTGGTAAAGCACCTGACACCCTCATGCTATGGTGTGTGAAGTGAGGGGTTAGGCCCCAATACCAAGACATGTATAGATTACGACATAGAAAATTTGAACCTAAACAACCTAAAATTATCCATAGACTACCCCTTCTAGAACCCATTTCAAAAGCCAAGTGGAGTCTCGCAATTCTAAACTTAAGGCATAAGCTAAAAGAGAGATTAAAAAATCATTAAGATATAACTTACTTTTAGTGTGTGTGATCTTGTTGACTTTTATTCTTTGCTCTCTTTTTGAGTTAGTGAATTTGCTTTCGTTAAATTTTAAACTTCCACCACTTTATCACATGGTCTTGACATGGCAACAACCTAAAGACCAAGACAAACAAAACCAACCTCACCACCAACCTTCTTATTATTCATCATCTATGGAGCACACTCCATATGTAGAGATATTTTCTAATAATTTTAAGATCCCTAATATTCCCTAATTTTTTCCCAAGGGGACATGGACTTTACAAAAATTCTTGATAATAACCCAAATGCCCTCCAACATTACCTTACCTATGTTTCCAACTGTGCTGCTACTTCAGTTTCTTCTAGTGAACCCCCTTATGATATGCCTACTCACCTTATGGGTGAGGCTTTGATTGCCACCATTTCCACTACCCAATATATGATAACTCAAGCCTCATCTTCTACAAGTAACCCATCTACTATTATTTCTTAAAACCAAGCCTCTCTGACCCCTCCAAAAAATACCCAATCACCTTAAAATTCCACCAAATCCATACACAACCCTTCAAATATGGGGTCGACCCAACCAATAACAACTCATACACCACTTAGCATTGGGATTCCATATACTAGTGTGGTTTCCCTACCTCTTACTATCCAAAACCAAAACAATCAAACATCATCCATACCATTTCACAACTTAGTAGTTTCTATATTAACCACTCTTCCACCTATAATTACAAGGGTAACCACACACATTGAATAACCAAACCCAACCATGCCCATGTCTCAAAAAGTACCCACTACACTTCATCAAGGATATGTCACAAATCAACAAGGATATTTTCATCCCATATCACCCCATCCTTTCATAACCAAATATCAATATGTGGCATCCACCCAACCTTCAACTTCCTTAAACATGCAATACATTACATCATCACAAAAACAACAAAAAATACACTATAACTATGGTGGTGCACCACAAACTAAACTCATCAAGATGTTAATTGATAAAATCATAACTTTAGAGACATCTATTTCTACAGCTCACAACCTTTTATCCTATGACCAAACTTGTAATTAACCTACTCGCCCTTCTATACCAATTAGTCCTTACCCTGCTTAATGGAAACTTACTAAATTCATGAAGTTACAAAGTAAGGAGAATCCCTAATAAAATTTAAGAGAATTTAGGCATGTGTGCTATCTCATTTTCCATGATGATTTTCTTTTACTTCAAACATTTACCATGTCTTTAGTAGGACCCACATTGGATTGGTATAGTGTTATATCTAAGCACTCCCTCTTTTCCTTCACCCAACTCATTTAAAATTTATTGGATCACTTCTCCATAAAATTTTAAAATAAAGTGTCCATAATCAAATTCTATTATATTTTCCAATTTGAGGATGAATCTATTGTAGATTTTGTTGGTCGATGGAGTGGGTTAATCAACCAACTTTACTTCTCCCTACCTCAACCAAAATTGATTGAACTTTCCTCTCAAGCATTTGCCAAATATATTTCATCTACCTTAAAATTTCAAACATTACATACCTTTGATGAATCATTTACCATGACAAGGAAATTATAAATCTATGTGATTGAAGAAGATAAACTAAATCTTAGAAATAAGAATGTTATCTTCAAACATGTCAAAACTTCTTCCAAACCTCTAAACACCCCAAACCCAAAAGATCACCCAATGTAGTTATCCTTAAAATTGATCATCATCTAATAGTAAACCATTCAAACCCATCCACATATTCAAATCAAATCTAAAATCTAAAACCCTAAAACTACTTTGTTCAAAAGCAATACACTCCACTAGGAGAGTCTTATGCTTTAGTTTTGGAAAAATTATTGAAAGCATTAGTAATCCAACTTCCATAAATTAAGCCCCCTCAACAATTTGACTCATCTCATCTTATACCAAATTTATATAAGGATAATGAGTTTTGAAAATACCATTACATCATTAAACCCATTGTTGATAGATGGAAGACCTTTAAGAACATAGTTCAAGACTTGATTGATAGAGGTGAACTTGTAATGGATAATCTAAATGCACCTCCAAACCAAGATCTTGAAAATTTCCATCAACCTTTTCCAAACCACTTGCATTATTTAAATAATGGCCATATAAATGCAAAAAATTTCCATAACCATGATGTTGATACTTTAAACATTATCTTTAATGGACTTAAAATTGTATAACCCATGACCCAATCCTCACCTATTCCACTTCCTAATTTAGTGGAACCAACCCAAATGACCTCACCTATTCCATTTCCTAATTTAGTGAAATCAATCCAAATAACATTTCCTATTACACTTGATAATTTGGTGAAGCCAACCTAAATGAACTCACCTATTACACCTACCAATTTAGTGGAACTAACCCAAACAACCTCACCTATTCTATTTCCTAATTTGGTGGAACCACCCCAAATGATCTCTCTTATCCCACTTTCTAGTTTAGTGTAACCAACCCAAACAACCGTGCCTATTCTGTTTCCCAATTTAGTGGAACCAACCTAAACATCCTCACCTATTCCAATTCCTAATTTAGTGGAACCCACCCAAACAACCTCACCTATTCCACTTCCCAATTTAATGAAACCAACCTAGAGAACCCCACCAATTCTAATTCCTAATTTAGTGGAACCAACATAACTTACCTTAAAAATCTCAACTGAGGAAGATGAAATCATACCTAATCCACTTCCCTCAATAGTGAAATCACCCATCCTTCCTTTGGAAATCACTCACAAGGAAGATGAAATTATACCTACCCCAAATCCTTCAATAGTGGAACCACTCACCCTTCTTTTAGAAATCATGCCTAAGGAATAAAAACCATAACTATCCCACTTACTCAACCACTTAGTCTCCCCTTGGAAAACCTTCTCGAGGAGGCCAAGTCCACATATACACCATTTTCAATACTATTTCAAAATATCAAATTCATACCATAACCAAAACTTGATTGAGTTATATTTTGGCACCATCTTGGACTTCCCTACCCTATAAAGAAGAAGCCAACAAACCTATCAACCACCGAACCTTCAACCATAAAAAAATTAACTATCCTCACATCAACCAAACCAGTAAATTCATCAACATATCAAACTTTAACCAACCCAACTACCTTAATCACAAATAAAACAAACCCAACTATCCCACTCAAACCTATCAAGTACTTAGGTGTTTTTCTAACCCAAAACATAACTCATCCACCATTAAAATTGGAGTTAACACCAAAAAACCAACCTAAAGAAAACCAACCCAAATGAAGGAGGAATATCAAACAACTTGAGACTCAAAATCCTAAGACCATTTCTCCTCCCATCTCAACTTTACCCTCCATCCTAGGACCATACCCATTATCTATTTTAGGACCCCACCCTTCCACTTTGTTAAGGATACCAAACCCTCCAATGAATGAACTAAAAACTCGGCCTCATCTTGTTATCACACCTAAAACTATCAACACCAAACTTTCAACCCCAAAACAATCAACCAAAAACATTTCATAAAAATCAACCAAAACTTCACTCATAGTACCTACCCCTAAATGGGTGCCAACCCCAATAACCATAACAAAGACTTCAACCCTCTTAACACCATTGGTATAATAATATTATACTATACTATGAATGTTGTTAAAAACCTAAAACATAACCCTATCTCCCATTAAAAAATTCATCCCTCTCAGCCCAAAACTTGTTTGGTTCAACGATAACCAAATATGTGCATACCATAGAACACCAACAAGATACTGGGAACTGTAAAGATCTTAAAGACATAATATAAAAATCATATGATGCAGATGAACTTTTGATATAGGATCCTCCTCTTAACCAACCTTCAGACCAAAAATAATTGACACAAACTTACTCCAAGATTTAATCAAAGATTAAGGATGAAACAAAACAACCTATCAACCCACCTACATTACAAATCAGCACCATCCATGTGGTCACTTGGTCACAAAATCAAAAAGATAAGGGAAAAGCTAAATTATCCATCCCTTGGAAATGTCATTCTTTTATGTAAACACCCAAATCCCCTTCACTAAAACCTAATATTTCTATCTTGGGTATAACTCAACCCAACCCATTAGGATTGATACACAAGTTGGTTCTCAAACAAGTACACCAAACCCTGGTGAAGATGAACTTATATGAATTGATCTAAAACTAATCTCTATATTGTCAAGCCATGATAGAGGCTTTACAATAAATTTAGGTCCAAGATGAATACCATCAACCTCTAACATCCCTTATTTGAGCCCTCCAAGTATCAACCCTTATCACATTCTAGGATTCAAATATACCTCCCATCCACCCAGATGATCAAGATCCTCCACTCTTCATCATAGCTTATATCAATAAAACCCAAATCAAAAGGATCATGATTAATAGGTGAGATACTATCAAAATCATCTCATCCCATAGCTATGAACAACTCTAACTTCTTAAAAACATCATGTCCCAAACCAATGTCATGTTATGATATTTCAATGGCATGATGGAAACCATCTTGGGAACAATTTTCCTTCACATACACTTAGGACCTCAAAATCTCCCAAAAATATTCTACATTTTCAAAGGATAATTTTAGTATAACATATTTCTTGGATGCCCTTGGATCCTAAACATGTGTTGTGTGCCTTCAACCTTGCACAAATGTCTAAAATTTAAACATGATGGTTAGGTTCACATCATCTACGTTGAGCCTAATCCATTTAAGTCATGCAACATGAATTAACACCAAAATTATGTCCTCATTCCATTGAAAGACACAACCCCTCTAGCCTCCAATAATGAATCTCCAACAATCTCAACCATACCCTCTTCCTAAATCTCTATGAAAGACTCCTTAAACTCCATGTTCCAACATATTTCACTTAGAGAATATTTCCTGCTAACTCTTGATACCCTTCATACTCCTAAAAAGTATGGAAAACTTAATAAAAACCCTTATTATATCCTAACATTATAACCATCATACCTTTTAGTCCTCCCAACTACCAAACCAACTTTACCTATGGGGGACCCGATCAACCACCTTCAAATCCTAACACTTCACCTTATGCCAAACCATTCACCTCTAATTTTTGTTAGGGATTAGTTAATTACATTTTGTAAGTTTTAGTATTTAATGAGAGGGAAATAGTATATTGGTCATTAATTAATTAGATGTAATATTGTTACAACAATATTATAATTATAGCTTACTCATTATTTAATATATAGTTAGTTGTTATATATTACTCATATAGGTGTGAGGAGATAATACTAGAGAGATTCATGGTGATATGATTCACCCAATTTATAGGAAAAACTTTTCATATATAAAATTGTAACACTCATATGATTTTAATAGAGAATATAATTATTTTGTTGAAATATTTATCTATGTATTTAGCTTTGTTTATCATGCTCATATCTGAACCAACTTTATTATTTGGTATTAAAGTAGTTATGGATTTGTGAGAGCATGTGAGGGGTAGTTATTTTGTACTTCACCCCTGGGATGAGAAAGGAATGTTTTTTTGAAGAGGTAAAGTAATAGGTAAATAATTTAATTAAGCGTAGATTAACATATTTTAAATTTTGTGTAGTGTTTATGCTCTCCTTCAGTGGCACTTAAATATTTAAATCTATCCAATGATGTTTTTCACCTCAATCAAAGCCTTTGCTTTACAATTACATTGTATAAATATTTGATCAAAATATTTTTTAGCAATAAATGCCACTTGGCATTTCTCACTACCTGGGCAATGACTCACTTTTATTCTATGATGCATTCCAAATTATTGGATAAGCGTGGGCATTGTAATAAAAAATAAGATGTGGCACATGTAACCAGAGAGTCAAACCATCCAAATATTATGCCAATAATTTATTGGGAAATTATACAGATAGATTCTACAATTAGTTTTTTTACTTTCATACTCATCTCAATGTAAAACTGGACTATTTTATTTTATTGAAAAATATTATTGGTCATGTCTCATTCTGCAACTAGTAGCTTGTATATTGATATTCTAATATCCTTGACACACTATTTTTTGGCCAAAGATCTAGATTTACACATTGATTTTCACTTGGACATGCCCATGTAACTGTCGTGCTTCTTATGCATTCTAGAAATCATGAAATTGATTCAATGATATTAAGTTCAATTTATATAAAGTGATGGTCACTATAGAACTATATTTTGAGTGTTTATACAATATATATTTTAGATTAGATCATGTTTTAAGTAGAGTCATTGTTCTTTATAGAGTTTACACTTAGTCTATAGTATATTCATTTTTTATCATTTTAGAGTTAAGTCATTATATAAATTTCATTTTATTCTCTATATAAATGTCTTGTATTTTATTACAAATTCTATAGGCTTAGCTTTTATATAAGTTTTTTGTTTTGTAACCTTAGGTTTCATTATTGGTATAAAAGTGTTAAATTTTATATTAAGTTTTATGTTTATAATTCAAAGAGTCTATTGCACAAAATAATAGTCTTTGTTATTGTTAAAATTAAAAATTCCTCATTTTCATTATTTGTCAATGTCCATAAAAAGTCATTAAAAGAGTTAAGTCAAAAAATTCAAAGTGTCCATATGTAAAAAAAATTAAAGTCATTTACATTTAGGTGTCATATATAGTCATTATCAAAAAAATTAAAATATAAAAATATTTGCCTCACAGATGCATTTTCACTTGTATGTGATGTTTGGATTGTGGAGAGGATTTATCTTCCAAAAATTTATGAAACTAAATTTTATCGACATATTGGCTAAGTGAGTAGCTTCATCAGTTGTAGGAAGGAGGAAATGAAAGTTGTATGTTTCATAGCCTCTCGTTAATCACCAATGATGGGGCCAAGAAGATTTGGTGACTTTTTTTTTAGTTTTCATTGCGAGTTTTTAAAATGAGAACATAAGAATATACATGATCAATATTTGTAATTAGTGAGTAAATTCCAAACATAATTTTTTGATGTGAAAACATAGTGAAAGGACAAAATCACCAATGTAAGTCAATTCATGGATCTTGAAAAGGTTTGTGGTTGATCCAAAAAACCACTAGAGGTGAATAGTTGATGGGTTCTATTCATGTCAAGGTTTGTGGTAAACCAGATTAAAACCATGGAAGAGGTGAGCCTTTATTTTTATCAAGGTTATGAGACAAATAGGGCATGTCATAGGGGTGAGCATACTTCTTGTGAGAGTGTGAATGTTTTTAGACAATATAAAAACTAAGGGATAAATGTTAGGGATTAGTTTATTACATTGTGTAAGTTTGAGTATTTACCAAGAGCTAAATAGTATATTGGTTAGTAATTAGTTAAACATAATATTTTTATAATAATATTACAATTATAGGTTACTCATTATTTAATATATACTTAGTTGTTATATATATATATATATATATATATATAGGATAGTTATGAATATTTTTTACAAGAGCAACAATCAGTTAAATCAATGGCCACAACTGACCAATACCAATAATACAACCACAATTGATAAATACCAACAATACAACCACAACTAACAAATACCAACAATATGACACAACTATCTAATACCAGCAAAATGACCACAACCAACATTCTAATACCTTTTATATTTGAACTTGGGTGGTGCATATAATAATCAAGGTTCTTTACCAATGCACCCCCATCTCATCAGTAGTCAGTTGTTATATATTACTCATATAGGTGTGAGGAGATAAAATTGGAGAGCTTCCTAGTGATATGATTTACCATATTTATAGGAAGGGATTTTCCTATATAACATTGTAAAACCCATATGATTTTAATAAAGGACATAATTATTGTGTGTTGAAATATTTATCTCAGTGTTTAGATCTATATATCGTGCTCAGATCTGAACCAACTTTATTAATTTTTCCTTCTTGGATAAACTATATTTTTCCCAAACATAGCTCCATTAGTGTTCTTGGAATGGATTTAGTTTAGGCCATTACGAGCATGTAACACATGAGCTTATCCTAAGTAAAACTCAAAAATCTTGTGAGTGATAGGGCCTTGGATTTATCAAACTAGAGAAAACAACCAAAACACCTCTTGTCTCAATCATTGAGGAAGAAACCCCATCCTCACCTACCTTATCTTATTTGGAGTCTGATGACCCTAATTCCATCCCTCCTAGATTTTGTTTATCAACATAGTTAGTTTGGGACCCCTAACCTATCAAACTCATGGGGAAACTAAAAACATTCATTTGACTCATCTTGAGATGGTGGAAGATGATTCCTCGAACATTAATGCCATCCAATGTCAAGATGTTGACTCCATTGTCACATACCTTAGTGATGAAGACTCCTACCTTGAAAAATCCCTTTTGACTGAGATATCAACCATGTTTAATGAATATATCATTGATATCAACTTGGACACTTAGGATAATCCTCACATAATCAAAATTGGCCAATTTTTAAAGTCCTCAAAACATCAAGACTTTTCCTCTTTTCTAGTTGCCCATAACATATCATTTACTTTGTATTGAAGTGATATGCATGGAATAGAGCCTTTCATTATCATACAAAACATCATCATCAACCTCATTTCTAAGCTTATTAGGCAAAATATTCAAAAGATGCACCATCGTATTACCCTCATTGTTAAGGAAGAGCTATAATGTCTCCTATCCATCAACTTTATCCAACCAATTGACTATCCATAATGGGTCTTGATTGTCATTCATATCACTAAAACAACATGGGTAATTCATATTTGTATGGATTTATATGACCTCAACCTCACCTATTTAAAGGATGACTTTCCTTTACCAAGCATCAACCAACTTATTAATCTAACTACCGGCCATGAGATGATGTCTTATGGATGTATTTTCAGGCTATAATCAAATATTAGTCACCCCATAATATCAACACAAAACCAAATTTGATACCCCATGGGGGAATTTTTACTATAGGTTCATGCCTTTCAGCTTGAATAATGTTGGTGTGACGTATCAACATGCCATGAAATACATATTTCATGGACTCATCTATAAAATAATGGAATACTATGTAGATGACCTCCTTTTTAAGTCCAAATGTTGCTAAAACCACTTACAAATCCTTAAAGTCATATTCAACTAGCTTATGCAATTTCATGTTTGTCTTAACCCAAGAGAATGCATCTTTGGGGTCCTATCACTCAAACCCTTCAACTTTATCATTTCCCTTCATGTAAAAGGAGTTGATCCCACCAAATTCAAAGAAATAATAGACATGCCTCCTCCAACTAACCTTAAGCAACTCCATAATTTTCAAGGTAAGATTCAATCAATTCACTAATTCATCTCTCAGTTATCTGATACATGTCGACCTTTCACCAACTTATAAATAAGTGCATGTCCTTTAAGTGGAATGACTATTGCCAAAATGCCTTTGAATCACTCATAGGATACCTCCTCTCTCCACCTATCCTTATCCCTCTAAAAGAGAACCAACACTTCTATCTTTACATCTCTACCATAGACCATTCCTTAGGTGCCATGATCATACATCATGATGACCAATATAAGGAACATGTAGTATAATATATAAGCCAAAAAATTTTACAGTATGAAACTTGTTATATCTACAATGAGAAGTTATACCTCACCTTGGTCTTTATGGCCTCCAAACTTCATCACTACCTCCTCAACCATAAAACCTTTGTCATCAAAAACATTGACCCACTCAAGTACATGCATTCTAAGCCATATTAGAATCAATGTATGGCTAGATGGCTCATGATTTTATCTAATTTTGATCTTGATTTCTTTCAAAAAAAATTAGTCAAATGGAAAATCATTGTTGATCAATTGTTCAAAACCCCTTTAACTAAAAACAAACCTTACAACCTTAAACTTCTTGATGAGTCCATCACAACTCTCTCCCAAGAAGACATTTCTTACCAAATGACCATGTTATTTGATGGATCAAAATGTTAACATGGAACAAGTGTTAGAATCATCCCTATACCCCTTGAAGGTGAGTCTTTTCCCTTATCCTTTAAACTTGAATTTAATTTCACTAACAACATGGATGAATACAAAGCCCTAGTTTTAGATCTCCAAATAGCTTTATCCTTAAGAGTAAAATCAATCAAAATCTTTAATAATTCTCAACTTTTAGTTAAACAGATCAATGGTTTCTACCAGTGTAAAAATGATGTTATCAAAAAATACAAACATTTGGTAGATGTACTATTGACATCATTTTATCACTACTTTATCTAAGCCACTCCATGTTTTACAAACAAGTTCACTGACACCATGGCTTCCCTCTCCTCTTAAATCCCATTTTTGCCTTCGAAATCTAAAATATTTGTCACCATTCATAGACTTAACCAACCCTATTCTACCAAAATGGACCTCCCTTCCATCTACAATGTGGAGGAAATCCAACTAGATATTTGGTATAAGAAACTTTTTAACTACCTCACCTTAGCCATCATCGCTTTTGATCTCTCTAGGAATGGTAGATGATCTTTCATGAAATGTATTACTTATTATACCATACTAGGGTAATTCTTCTACAAATGAGGCCTTGATGGTCTCCTTTTTAGGTGCCTTCATATCCCCAAAATCCCTTTTGCGATCAAATAAACTCATGATGGTATTTATGGAGGTCACTTTGGTGGTTTATATATTACTAAACACATCCTTCACATTGGATAATATTTGGATACCCTCAACAAATATTTTTGTGACTATGTTAAATTATGTGTCAAGTGTCAACAACATGCCAACTTAAATCACATTCCTGGTCATGTAGTTTAATTTGCTAAGGACTTCTGGACCTTCTCTCAATCAGGATTAGATCTTATTGGTGAGATCAACCCTCACTCTTCATAGAGACATCACTCTATCATCACCATGATGGAGTAATTCACCAAATGAGTGGAGGTTATTCCTCTCATCTCAAACAATGTTGACAAAATTATTGACATTATCAATCCAATGTGTCTCTTAAAATCATCATTAATAATGGTAAGTCATTAAAAAACAAGATGCTGTGAAATATTTCTAACAATTTCAGAATTAAGTTAAGCTTTTAATATCCATACTAACCACAAGATAATGGATAGGATGAATAATCTAATAAAACCCTTAAAAAAATCCTCACCAAAGTGTTCAACAAATCTGGTAAGGATTGGCACTTGCACATACCTTTTACCTTGTGGGCATATTGAACCAACATTTGAAACCCTATGAGTACCACCTCTTTCTCAATTGTCTATGGTGCAGAGGATGTCTTGCCTCTCAAAGTAAAAATTACCTCCCTTGGCATATCCATAAATATATCATTTAAAAAGAGGACTATCATCAAGAATGCCTAACCCAACCTGAATTACTTGACAAACATCATTTGACCACTCTTAACCATATTCATGTCTATCAAGACAAAATCAAATATGCTTATAACGAACACCTAAAATAATAATAATTCAAAATTTGTGATCTTATCTTAAAATAAAATCAACATGTAAGTAACATGAAAAGAAGCAAGAGGGAAATGTTTGATCCTAATTGTCTTGGACCATTTATCATCATGCATAAATATGGGTCTAGGACTTACCAGTTATCATCCCTTGAAGGAAATCTAGAACCTAAGCCCCTCGATGCTTTGCATCTACATCCTTTATTTTGTTAAAACAAGTTCCAAATCACCTTGTGTCTAACTTAAGATCATCATTTATTTTACAAACTTATCACCTTCATCTCCTTATTTTAAGAACAACCGATTAAAGCAAAGAATCATGTGATTATCCGTCATAGTTTAAGCCTAATCCTAAACATGGGTACCAAGGTTTTACCCATGGCATGATTATCATGGATATTTTCCACCCCTTATAAGTTAGATCCCCATCATCAGTTTCTCTTAAACCTCTACCACCCATCATTTAACCTTCTTGTGTTATGGTTTTGCCTTCATAAAGGAAAAACTTAGACCTACATAAGCTAGTCCATGTCTAAAACAAAAAATATATATATTTTGGGTCATATCTAAACTTGCAAACTGCTCCCTTAAAGGATAGCTACCAAAATAATTCAAAATTTCTCAAAAAGATAAAATACTCTCTCAAAGGATAGCTATCAAAATAAAACAAATCCAAAACCTAGAATAATCCCTTGAAGGATGGATAGGTCAAAAGTTTATAAAAAATCAATCACATGGAATATTCTTGATTTGATTAGCTTCCTCAACCTATAAACCAAAAAAGCATCAAAATACCCTATGTATAAATTCAAAAACAAAAATATATCCTAAAGAAGCTCCCACATTGATCAATTTTTGCAAAACATTAGTAGACTTTCTGCATTGATCATTTTACACCAAAATAATTCATGGACTTGCCTATAATGGTTATCATGTCACCTAATTAAGGGGTAAATTATCCCTAAAATAAGGTTACACTACCCTCTATTCACATATCTACAACATATCATCCTTTTTCACACTCTCAATCAAGGGATTCAAGCTTATTTGACACAATGTGATCAAGTCACTTATTTAATAAACAAACTAACACTAATGACGAACAAGTAGAGAGATTATGTATATAATCCTACCTATTGTATTTATGGTCTTTACCAATGAGATAATTTAATCTCCTTATTCTAATTTTATAACTACTTGTTGAAACAATTATTAAGGTGTGTGTCTTACATTTTTGAGTCATTGTATCCTCATTCATCTTTACCTTTTACATATATCATTTCAACCAAATAAATCTATATGTTAAATTTGCATCTTTCAAAATCATCTAAGTCATTTCAAATAGAAAACCACATCATAAAGCATTATTTTATTTTTATGTATATTCTATTTTACCATTCAAGCCACTTCGATCAAACAATACTTAGGTGTTTTTATTATGAAAACATTATATTTAACCATTTAAACACATGATTTATTATAATTCACTTAGGTGTTTTATAACCTCTTTCTTCCAACTCAAAAACCAAATAACCTAAAACTTGATCATTTAAGCTTACCCTTCACACTTTTTGAGACAATCTTGCCTTGGTCATTTTGACTACATAATTACCTCACCATACTTGTTAACTTGAAAGACGTGCTACTTTTATGTACAACCCTTTAAGTAACTTGGAGCATGACCCCCTTTAGTCCTGAAACCTAAGACCATTTTTTCTTCTTAGGATCACATCCTACTTTTGGATCCCTAAGAACACATACACCTCAACTAAGAGACTGGAGTTTATAGGTGTACCTCATATCAGCTAAGCCTAATCTTGTGGCTTAGTTACCCTATCACTTATCCTTCTAGTGCAACCCTACTTACAAACTACTTCAACTATGGCAGCCTAGTCTATGTATGATCTATGATATCATTATTAATCACATTCTTTATGCTCATTCATGCTTAAACACCCAACCAACCAACCAACCTTGACACCAATGTATTTAGTTATCAAACCTAAACCTGACTCAGGTTCACCTCATCAATTCCTAATTTGATGGGGAACACTTCCTCTCACATTTGGGGCATCTAACCTACCATAAAACATTAATTTTTTTCAGCTTATTGATATAAACTATGTAATAAAAAGGGGCAAACTTGGACACTATAAAACTGCACCATTGGTTATAGATGTTGCAACACACCCCTTTCAACCCCTTAGCCCCACTTTGGTTAAAACACCTCTTAACCCCCTTAAAGACCCATTTACTCCTACCCACATGTAGCTAATTAATTTATTTAATTAAGCTAATAAACCCCTATTTCTACCTCACCCTAAGAACTAGTTTGATGCTAACTCACCACCACCTTGCCCTAGGATTAATTCAACTAAGTCCTAACCACATAAGACCATTTATTACCCTAACATTTACTCCATAACCTTGCTAGACTATTTTTACCTATGTGATCAAACTCTTTTAAACCAACCCAAACCATTTCAAATGGTCATGACTTCCAAAAGTAAGTGAAAATCACTATTTTTAGTAAGTTAGACCTATTATACCATGACCAAAGTTGGTCATCCCTCAACCAACATCAATTGACCTAGATTGGCATCGATTACTTAGGTCTGCATATGACCTTTATTTTAGAGGTTGAACGAGCTGAGTCTATGTGTGAGTTATCATTCTTGACATATTGTGTGTGAACTAGAGAGATGAACCAAAGAACCAAATACTTTTATAGAGGCATAAAATAGTTATACCATTGACAAACTAAAGGTTTTAGTGTCATTTTCTACATGGATTCTTTCATGTCTCCATCCAAGTTATTTTAAACCTACCATCTAATTTCATGCTAACACTACTACATCAGATAAGTATCTATTATTATTTAATCAAATTAAAAGTTACATATCTTAGAATTTGTTGCTTTTAGTGTCTTCATACCTTTCCCATAGCCCCAACTACCTATGTTGAAATTTTGCACTTCAATACTACTTTTCCATCAAACACCCATCAACCTTCCATAATTCTTTTGAGCCTAAAACCTTTGTCTAGATATTTTTTAGTTTCATTACATCCCCCAAGAGTCTATCCCAAAATTTAACATTTTAACCAACCCAAAAAATCTTTAAAACTCACCAAAACCCAATTATTCCACCAAAATCAAAAACTATGTTTTTACACAATCACCGACGTCAATTCTACATAATCGACATAGATCCACATAGGATGATATTGGTCTCTATGTAAAATTTATATTATAACCCATCAAAACCAATGTTTCTCAATCTCTGTCATAATACATAACCAAAATATAGCGATCAAACATGACCATTTATGACCTTATTATTTCTTTCATGTAAATCATCTTAGTTTGTTTTAAAAGGAATCAATAAATATTAAATTATTTTATTATTTTCTTAAAGTACTTTCTCATTACTTTAATTAATCATTTTTTATCAACATCTTTTGGACTTAGTTTGTTTTAAAAAGTGCGTTGACAACTATTCGATGAAGTTACATGCTTCTAAGAGCTAGCATTTACTAAGAAACCCACTTACCAACCATACCAATTCAAATTGTTTGATTCTTATTTATTTTTAGGTCATTACTTCCCATCAAAATAGGAGTACTCACAATGTCTAGATCAATAGAGCACAAAACCATATCTAGGTGTACCTACATCTTCCCCCTTAATTGAATTTTACTTATTTTCACAAAGTAAAAGAAAAATGATGTAAAATATTATGAAACATCTAGTCTCAGCTCAATGACTATCTTCCCCATCATCCATTTCCCCAAGTATGAATTATCTTCTCATTATGCTCTTGGTTACAATTGTCCAGGTCTTGCTTAGAATGTTATGTCTTTGCTTACAATTTTTTCTTCTCAATCCTTTGTTTGTTTTGATTTTTATATTGTTTATTTTATATCCCCAACCATTAATTTGGTTATTTATACATTTTATATCCCTAACCATTAAGTTGGTTATTTAATACATTTTTCTCCCTAACCATTAAGGTGGTTATCACTTCATTTTATCTTTAACCATTTATATGGTTATTTCATTTTTTGTTTACTTTGTCCATTGTGATTGTTTTTTAATGTATCAAATTATTTATATTTAGAATTATTATTTATTCATTTGTTTATGTATCATTTCTATTTTTGTTGAATTCAAATTTTTTATGTTTATATCTTTTACTTTTGTTTTCATGTCTTGTTTTAAAATATTATTTTTTGTGTATTTGAAAATATTATTTTTTGAAAGGAATAATGGTATGGTTATGGTTTTAATATATCATGACATATTTTTATTTTATACAATTTATATTTTATTTTTTTTGTATGCTTAAAACATCAACATTCATCATGATTATTCAATATCATTAGTGGTAATGTGTTTTATGCTATATTAAAAATTAGGTTTGTATAAACACTTTACTATTATAAATCCAATACAAGGAACAAACAAAAAAAAACCAATCTAGCTAAGTCACATTTTAATCCATACATGAATCCAATCAAACATCACATAAGCCATAATCAATAATCTATATGTTGAAAGAATTCAAAATCATGTTAGTGCAAATCAAAATGCAAGAAATATAACTAGTACTACATATATCCATACATATGTTAATCATGAATAAAATTCAATATAGTCTATAATGTCCATCCACATAATACAAGGTCTCATAATAATAATAAACATATGTATCAAATATGTATGTACAACAAGATACATCTCAAAATATACATATACATTGTTGAACTAATCTATCATATAAACATTATGTCATGTCACGTCCTATCCCTCTAAAGGAGTGTTTTCTCTCAATAATAACTCCTCTCATCATGGTGTGCCTCATGGAAGACCCATCATATGTTGTACCTGTCCCACTAAAATCTCTATCTTAATTGGTTGAACTGATCTCGTTTATGTAGATCATCTCATTGAGTACTCTCTGAAATATGCTACCTTATGAGAACATAGTAGAGCCTCCTCATATAAGCTCCTATAATACATGGCCCACTTCATGGACCTCATCACTCTATTTAATGTCTCAATCTATCTCTCTCCATCTAGTAATACCCTTTCCTCTACTAGTTTAAACCTAGTAGTGTCTCTCTTTTATCGGTAGTGTTGTGTCAATGTTGTATAGTTTGGAGTATGGATATCCACTTCATGTGCCACAATTGTTATAGTCATACCATTTCTATCCATCCCATCAATAATATCCTATAATCTATCAACCTTGGACTATAAATGTCTAATCTTCATAATCTGGTCCCCTACCATCCACCACTCACTATAATCTAGACACCTCCCTATGTATCCCATTAATCTCCCTATCACGATCTATAATCTCCTCCTCAATTCTGTATATAATAACATGATCCAATAATCCTCCACCATTGCATATTCTTACTAAAAGATATAAATAAGCTTGAAAACCATTATTTTCATCCATCCTAACTTATGCTAACAAAGTTATATTCAATTTATAATTGAATCCAAGTGAATCAAAACATCTAGAAACCCCTTCTACATTAAAACAGTGTCCATTCTCTTTTGCATTGGAAGAGTAAGCAACCACATTATTGAAGAGCAAATCAAGTTTACATTATAATGAAGGAAAATTTCATATTTGAGGTATAAATTTGTGTTCACTATTTTATTTGATTGTTTCTCTATTCTAGGTTGAATTTAGCTTAGATTAAGATTACACAATTAGTCAATTTCTTAGTATTTCTAGATTTAGTTCATATAATACTAGTTTGAGTTGATTTGTGCCATAATAATAGCTTACTCTATATCATTGGCATAAGATTTAATTTTCCTTTCTTAATGGTCTACTTGATTGGCACACCCCAAGATAATACATGACACTAAGGACTTATTCAAAAGTTAATATGCACCAACCTATGTGTTAACATTTAATCCTATTGATGATATTCTCTTAGGATTTTTTTGGTCAATTTTGAAATGGAAAGTCGAGACAAGGAATAAATGAAACATTGTGCATACCATAAAATATCGTTAGTGCGCTCCATCCATGAAACCTATGTGACACCCTTACATCCTTGATGAACACCACAGAACATACCTCAAAATAATTAGGTTTTGTGTATCACTTTGTTTCATCTATGACATATTATACCATAGACATTAACTTGTGTTACTTTGCATGCTTTTTAGTGTTTTTCATTATATCATGCATGACTTAGTGGCCACATAAAAAATTCACACCATGAAAGGCATCACTTCTTAAGATTGTACTATATTAGGGAACCTATGATCATACCACATACTAGGAAGTCTATCCCTCACATATACAAGAAGATGAACCATTAATTATCATATAATATGAATAATTTCATAAATATATCTTTTCTGAATGATTTAATGTAAACCATTCTATCCTTTTGTAATTATAAATTAGGAGAAAGGGAAAAAATGAACACAGTCATCTTTCTAAAATGTTAGTATGCCTTGATTACTTAAAATATGTATATCATTATAAGCATTTTCCAAACTAGAGATATTAGTTAGGAAGTGTTACCTTATTTTTTATCACAATAATTTTAATTCTTAGCATCTTTGGTCCTTCAAAGTCTATAAAAATTAGTTAGGATGTCTCCCCTTTATGGTCAATGTAATTCTCTTTATCAATTTTACTATGTATTCTACATATTTGTACTATACAAAATTTTTCATTTAAATATAAAGAGCATTGTTATAATAACATCTTTGTATTTTAAAGTTTTTTGGTTGTTATGCATCTTGTTTACATTCCATTATATGATATATAATTATGAAACTTTATTTTAATTGATTTGTCCATTTTAAATAGTTTTAGTATTATCCACCATACACATCGTGGACACCATATAAATCATCTATGCTACAAATAATAAAATACATAAATCATATTTTTATATTATTTATATTTATTAAAAAATTCGTAGGTTAAAATGTTAAATATCCGCACCCCCCCCCCCCCCCCCACACACACACACACACACACAAATTTTGATGTACATTATGTCAATATAAAATTAAAAATATATTTGTGTTGATGCAAAAAAATTACACTAATGTTTACACTAAATATGGCATAGTATTTTGTGCCATGCAAAAAATTAAAACATTAAAGGTTAATTATAGGAAAATAAAATAGAAAATTGAAATGAAAAAATGTTAATAAATCTTGTGTTGAAAAACTATTCTAAAATAGTGTTTAGTAAACATCACCACTAAAAAGGTGATGGTTAGTGTTATTGCCCATGTTGATGCAAATTATGTCACACAACATCATGTGTTTGTTAAAAAAATTTAAAAAATTATAGCTTAACATTCTTCCTCTTCAATTTCCAAATCCACTTCAATGTTTTATGTTTCTAAATTGATGACTTCTTATGCTTTTTCAGATTGAAATTTTGTTTCCATACCTATTTGCTCCCATAGATCTAGGGAAATGCCTAAAAAAGTGTCCATAATCATGACATTCATTATGCTTGACCAAGATCCTATCAGAATCGATTTGTTGGATCCATAGATGAAGATAAATATTTATGAAATTTTTTTTGGCATATTTTCAAATGTATTATAATGGGAAAAGTGAAAACAATAGGTACATGTGAATTTTATGATGCTATGATTCATTTCCAGTGGCCAGACATATATCCAAAGTAAAATTTAAATTTATTTTTTACATTTTCAATGGATATTTCTACCAATACATTGGCTATAGTTTAAATCATGTTTGACATGATAACGATGCCTCTTTCATTTCAAAGTCTAAATTTTGTTTTGGAAAACTCTATGACTTTGTAATTCCATGATCTTGTTCTAACTATCACATGTTTTCTTTGATAAAAATTAGATTTAAGTTATGTTTTTAAGTGTTTGTGATATCATGATTGTGTTTAACATGACAAGTGTAATTCTTTTAATAAATCACTTGGATGGTGATCACATATATTAATTATTGTTTTATAAAATATGTGATCACATGTAATTTTATTCATTATGTATAGGATAAAATGGATGCATGTGAATATAAAGTAGATTTAAAATTTCAACACATTTGTGTAGTTTATTTAAGCCACATTGAAATAAAAGACACACTCCCTATCTCCCCAACCCTATGGTGCCAAGAATATTGCCACATATTTTATTTATGTTGTAGATTTTCTTAATGTATTGTATGTGATTTATTAATATAAATTTTTTCCCCTATGATGTTATGACTATGAAGCAACAAAATATTTCCACATGCCACTTTTAGTGTACATGGTCAAGGTAGAAGATAATGAACATTGTGTGCTCAATGATGATGTATTAGATAATATTTCATCATGTGACCACAATATAAGTAAAGATAAAAAACATTCAAACTTGAGTACACATAAAGGTAAATTAAAAGATCTAACATATCTAAGAATTCCAAAGGAGGTGACTTTCTTAACAAAGATTATTTTTAATAAATTGTGACCCCATTACCTCAACACTATGTTATTGAGACACATGGAAGGCCAAATAAGTACATGTGACTAAAGCCTAAAATTATCTAAAAATAAGATAGAGAGAAGACTAAAGTTAAACAAATCCACAAATACTAAATAAAGACATTAAAAATATCAAGGCATTGTACAACCTATTGATTATGAGACACTATGAACTTGCCACATGTGTCACTTTGAGCAATATTGGTAAAAGATATAAAAAAATGAAGACATGGAACTTGGAGGGAACACACTTTATAGGATTCCATAGTGTGGCCATGTTAAATGTAAATAGGTTATACATTTGGATGTAAAGAGAAATAAATAGTTAATTAATAATTCAATGCATCTATGAATCTTATGAGAGGAAGTGAGAACAAGACTAAATTTTGTAACTTAATAGCCTCTGTTGCCTCAATACTTTATGATGTTGACACATAGACAATATAGATTATGTAAGGAAACTAAGGCTACAAACCCACTAACTAATAAATCTATAATGAGTAAAATTTTTAGGGCGATTAATAAGAAAATTATGTCTCCTGACATTAGTTCACAACATTGATATATTAACTAGATGTGATGCACAAAGGCCTTTAAATTTTGAATTAAAAATATATTAGATATGGATAATTAATGACAATTAATAGAATTTTCAAGTGACTTGTATTCAGATTTGAAGTTTAATTTTTTATTACGTTTCTAGATATCTTTGTATCAATTGAACTTGACCATGTTCTAAATCAAGTTTCATATGTTAGTGCATCTATAGAGTCCTCTTTTACTTCTAATCCTAGGTTATGTTTTAGAAAACTCCCCGAATCCATGATTCCATTATCCCATTTTGACTTCCACATATTTTCTTTGATATTTTAATGAATTAAGTTGTGTTCTAAAGTCTATGGGACCCTATGATTGTACTTAATATGCCAAGTGTCATTTTTTTAATGATTCACTTTTATGGTGATCACATATTTTAATCATTCTTTGTTTTTAAGGTGTGAGCACATGTAATTTTATTCATTATATACAAATGAAATTGGACACATGTAGAAGTAAACATACAGTTTAAATGCATCTGTGACATTCAATGAGGACACATTGAAATAAAAGAGAGACTTCATGTCTCCATGACCTTGTGATGCTGAAATTATTTCCACGTGTTTTATTTACACTGCATATTTTATTAAAATACTGTGTGTGCATTATTAATATGTTTTAGTGTAAATTTGAGTGTCCATGACCCCTTGATTGAGAATCAGTGAAATATTACTACAAATATCACTTTTGGTAGACACAATATAGGTTGAAGAGAATGAAGACTTGGATCTCAATGAGGAAAAACTAGGAGTAATATCACTATGTGGTTGTGATATAAGTAGAGATAAAACGTTTTCAAACTCAAGTATATATATATTCAACTCTAAATATCTAATGTATATTTGGATTCCATTAGAGTCATTAAATTTTATATAATGTTTGAGATTGTGGGATTGAGATATGTGGATGGTTAGATCTATAGATGTGACTAAAGTCTTAAATAATCTATAAATAATATAATATGAATACTCAAGTTCAATATGCCTATGCACAAATAAATTCTAAATCTCGAGGCACTATGTAACCTCATGACTATGAAATAATAAGAACATACTATGTACACCACTTTGAGTGGACAGAGTAAATGTAAAATATAATGACATTTTGGAACTTAGTAAGGACACACTACACATAATTTCATAATTTGTCCATGACAAAATAAATAATAAATTTAAATATAAATAGACATAAACAAAGAATTATTAATTTAATGTGCTTATATATTTTATAAGAGGTAGTGAGCATAATAATGAATATTAAAACTCCATGACCCCAATACTATAGCATGGTGACACATGGAAAATAGATATTATCTAAGGAGACTAATGCTACAGACCCACAAGTCAATAAATATGTAATGTGAAAAATTTGGAGGGTGATTAATAAGAAAAGTCTATGCCACTTACCATCAATTCACAACATTGAGGGTTGAACTACATTTGACATATAATGGTATTTTGAATTTGAATTCCAATAGAATTGGATATGGAAAATTAATGGCAATTAATATAATCTACTACTGGCTTCTATTTTGTATATTCTACATGGTGAAGATTTAGATAAACACACAGTGAATGTTTTGAAGTAAGAAATAAAAGAGCGTGCATAATTTATACATAGTGATCAAAAACATTAATCAAGAAATAGATATACATTATGCAATTTTTGAAAAAAAAGAAAAAACACTGCCATCATCATGACATGAAGCATGACCTCACACCCTTTACATTCAATGCAAAATAGTACAAGCATTAATGATACATGAGGCACTCTGTATGGTCATTATCTTAAAATTAGATTATAAAATAAATACTTTTTATACAAACTCAAGAACATCAATGAATTTGATGAAGATTTTTTTTTTCATTTTTCTCATATGAAAAATAGTTGAATTTGACTAAGAAAATAGTTTTGTCATTATCCTCTAACTAATAGAAAACTAAAAAAACAATCATTTATAATTTTTTTCTTAATATATAATAAGTATTGTTAAAATAATGCTAAAACTTAGGAATATGAAAAAAAATCTGATTATATGTTTTACATTCCAAACTCATAGGTAAAATAAATATAGTAGTTACTTTAGAAAAAACTACTAATAAAGAAAAAATGGACACATTAATGGGAATTTTTTTTTGATGAATTAGAGATTATATTATTAATATAAATATATCAACATTTATAATAATATTTAAAAAACAGGTTGGTGTTAATAGAGCACACCACAACAACACACTAGTCATAGCCTAGGAAACACAAGCGAGGTAAAAGCCAAAAAAATATAAATAAACTAGGCCATGACCAGGAATGATCTAGATTATTAAAAAAAGGACACTTTAAGTAGGAATAATAAATAGACCAGCCAAGAAGGGATCGTGATCAGGTGGATCACCCCTTCCATATCTTTCAAGATCTTTCTCTTCAACAATAGGGTTCCATCCATAGTTATAACCATGATGGACGTCATCTTCTTGTACCTTATTATCTTACATAATGTGATATGGAGAGATAGCCAAAATGGGTCATGGGAATCCTTTATCTAATATCATTTGCCTACCACACTATGAGATCCCATGTCAATGGATCCATTTATGTTTTCCATAGTAGGCAAAGATCCCCAACCCTGAGTCGACATGTGATGAGAGAGTGGAGAGAATTAACTTCCATCTTGGTGTGGGGGAGGAGAATGAAGTCATGATGGAGAACTAGTAACACAAGTGTGAGAGTACTTGCAATATTGACTATGGTGATCCCCCCCCCCCCCCACAAGAGTGTAACTACCTTCTCTTAAATATGAGGTTCATAATAGGGAGTGTGGTACATGAGTAACAAATTAGTGGCCATCACCCCAATGACTATGTAACCACTACATGTAATCCAACATGATAGCCACTTTTTTTGTTTGCACTTGAATATGTAGAAGCACATTATAAATAACCACAGCCTTATTATAAGTAGAAAAATGAATATCAATAGAAACATTAGAGAATAAAGTTGTATTCAATTCTTTTAATATAAGAAACATAAATTCCACTCTAAAAACATGACAGACTTGGGTGAATTAATGGGACATTTTTAGGATATCACCTAAAGTACGTGAAACTAAATGAAGGGGTCTAGGAGAAAAGGCTTGGAAAAATCATCTATCTAAAGCCAAGCTCTTTAGTCTTTGCTGAAATAATATAAAAGGTGCAAAAGAGTCTCCAGGTGCCCATAAAAAGTGAAACACGACTGCATGATGCCTAATTCAATTAGCCTTCTACCTATAAGAAGCCCTTAATGAAGCAAAAAATAGGTAATGTGAGCCAGCTTAAGGTCAATGCACATAGTCCATGTAGTTTGAAAATGTCTCCCAAAATTTGTGGAGGATTAAATATTCCAATGGATATTAATCTTGACAACCATAGGTAGGTTCAATGAGATCCATTCATAACCATTTCGAGTAATGTAATTCTTTAAAGGGGTGTCAGCATACCATTTCCAATATTTCCATTAAGGTCTAAAAGAATTGACTATAATTTTTTGAAGCAGTTCCACTAGAATATATTCAATAATCTCTTTGTAAGATTATTTATCTATGACATAGAGGTTAAACTTAACATTTAATTCAACATAGGGAGATAAAAGTGAGTGTTTTTATAAAAACATCTTGCAATTATTGAATTCCCCTTCAGATGAAATTAAGGGAGTGAATCCAAGGCATGACTTCAAGTGGAATTACATGGATTTTAGTGATATGAAACCACCTTATTAAGTGTTTATTAAGAGAGAGGTAATATATAAACCCATAATTGTTCCATATAATCCATTTTTCAACTCTTTTCCAAGATTTTTAGATACATTTCATCAAAAAAGATGTCACAAATTTCATAAGGGTAACAAGAGTAAGGAGGTTAAAAAAACCAATGCTTTTCCATGTTGCACACTTGGAAGGGGAGCCTTGAGTAACAAAATTATATATGAGCAACTTCTAGGATTCATTTCTTTCAATGGCATGGGTAATCCATTTAACATATAGAGCTAAACCTTGGTGAGATACATCTATTAATCCCATACCACTTTCCTCCTAGGGAAGGTAACAATGTTCCCAGGCCACCCTATAGAAACCTTTGATAGTGGAGATGCTAGGCCAAATGATATATCTAAGTAATTTTTAGAGATTTCAAACTGACTACTTAGAAGGCACCTAGTAGGATGAATAGTACACATGGGTGTCCATGAGTACTTTAGAGAAAATTTGAAATTTATGAGGGAATGATAATGATTTCATGATCCAATATAATTACTTATTTTCCACCATATCCACCACATATTACCAATATTTAGAGGGAGAGGAATTGAAATCAAAATGGATGACTAAGAACTTAAAATGTTCATCATGTTGGAAAAAAATCTACTCATATCCAATCATCCAGTGAGGTGTGGGGAAGAATGCTTATAGCACTAGTTTTTACTTCATTAAATGGATGGGCTATAAACTAGATAAAAAATATCAAGACAATGCATTAAAATAATAATATTATCCTCATCCTCAATTAGAGTGATGAAGGAATATTTAATTAGTTCCCATTAATAAATTTTAATGGATCCTCAGTTGAAAAATAAATGCCATAGACGAAGCCTTGATATTGGGCATTCACAAGCAGTTAACTAAAACCTTCAGCACAAAGGGCATAAAGAGCCACATCCAATGGGAAACCTTCTCTAATGGATCTCAAAACACCAGGTTATTATAGTATAAATCCATTAATGGAAATAAAAGTAGAGGCATAAAAAAAATCATATGAATCGATTACAAGAAGGTTAGGTTAAAGCCTAGAGCTTGAAACAAAGCAACATGAATGGCCAATCTATATGGCCATATGATTTTTCAAAGTAATTTTTTAAATGTATGGCCTTCTTATTGGATCATCAATCCCATTCCATGCCTTCCCACACATCAATAACATTATCTAGGATATATCTTCCTTTAATGAACCATGTTTGGTCAAGTTGAATAACTAAAGTCAAAAGGTGGCATACACCCATAGCTAACTCTTTAGAGAAAATATTGTGGAAGACATTAAGTAGAGAGATAGATATCTAATTAAAAATTAATAGGGACCACTAAATTTCAATATGAACTTGATATGACCTTTGTTGATAAATGGTCCCAAATACTATCTGTGAAAGGCTTTAAGATAGAATTGATAGAGTTAGATCCAACAGTATCCCACATCATTTTATAAAATTCATATGAAAAGCCACCAAACCTAGAATACTTTGAATTTTTCATATGCATAATTTCCTAATATAAATCTTCTAAAAATATTTTTTTATCATAGGCAACCCTTTGAGAAGGAGTGACTTTACTCAAAATAATAAAGATGCATTGGTTAAGAGCTCATTGTCACTCCAAGGAAGGCCCATGAGCTGTAAAAAATTGTTGATAGTGTTTAGTGAACACTCAAACCATATCAAAAATTTTAATGAGGTGGAGGCCATCCTCCTAGATGGATTTGATCTATTGGGAGGGAGTTTTGGCTTTGATCATTTGAGAAAATTATTTGGAAACTTTATCCCTAACTTTGAGCCAATGTAGACATGATTTAATTTGAGCTATTTGATAATTATATATTTATATAATTTGGATATTTTACCTAGATAACCACACTTATAATTTCATAATCTCACTAAAGGGGTTTTATTCGATCTCTTCCAATGCATGACTCAACTCTAATCAGGTGGCTGAATAAGAAAACCATTTAATCTTAGATAATTAGCATCCATATATTCAAATAAATATAATCATTTGATTGATTGTATTATCCCACCATTGGATCCAATGTAGCTATTGATTAAGGCAAAGGACAAGGTTATATACCCACTTAATGTGGGTAATGGTGGTAGCATGAGCTAGTAAGACCATATTTAGAAAAAACTAAATTTTATGAATGTCTAGCTTTTTTAACTACAAAATAAAATGGAAGTGGATAGGCGAGTGGTTAGAAAGGAAAAATTATGACAAGGATTATATAAATAAATAAAATTTATTGTCGAAGGAGAATTATGATTGAGCATGGATTAATAATTTTGTTTAAACACATGATTAAATCCACTTCGAAGGTTGGTCCAAGTGTACCAAACTTTAGACATGGGATGATGACTAGTGTTGGTGTCATACAACCAAAATTTATTTCACATTAAAATCCATTTCTCTCTTTCATTGGTAGACCATCTCATTGGTAGAAGGCTAATCTTGTTCACAGGTTATACAACCATATTGAATTCACTTTAGAGATGCTATTAGGTATTACGTAATGAGTTGTAAATCCACCACCATAGGGTTGTCTTTTCATGCACATTATTCAAGGTGTAAACACTAATTATGTCAAAAAAATGGTTATCAATATTAAAAATAAGGCCACCATAGCTAGGGTCATGATTTATTATGAGCACTAAACTACCGAGTCATATCACTTTGTTGATATCACATAGAATGAAACATGCCACCTTAAAATCTTGAAAGTAGAGAATGTCCATAACTACAAAAATTTTCTTGAGATATTGTACCAAATACTTATGATCTAAGTATATAAGACCCCAAAAAATCCACAAATAATTCATAGATTATGGGTATCAAGAGACATACTTTTAGTGTTGAGCCCTTCTAGTGTTTTTTATCTATTCTTCAACTGTTACTCATTGTTGCAAAGAAATAATTCTTGAAGTTGGGTGACTCAGTTGAACACCAATTTAACCACATACTCCACCTATTTTTTAGATTCCAAAAAAGATGGACTATGAGAAATATCCAAATAATCCTAGGTGGTACTATGCAAACACTTACTTATGCCTCGATAGGAGACAATATGTGACATAAGAGAAAAGTTATTGAGAGAAAATTCTAATGAAAATTTAGAATTGGCCAAGTCATTTGTGACCATGGGTGAACTAGACAAATGGGGTTTGAGAAGTTCCCTCTCACAATAGTCCCACTCTTTAGTAGGTTGACCTTTATAAATCAACTCCCTAGTAGGTTGAGCAATAGGCCAATATGCTTGAGGTGTAGAATTAGAATATGATATGTTATTTATCACTAGAATTGGGTGAGAAGTCCCCTTGTTATGGTTATTTTTTACCCCCCAATAGTTTTCCACCCATCCTCCTCAGTATTATTGGGGATATTAGAGGTGGGTTTGGGATCTTACATGTTGTGAGGTAAATATGGTGGATAATATTTGATCTTGTGATCCATGGCTTGATAATGGAATCAAAAGTTAGGCAAGTTAATATATATAACTTTTTGTGACTATTGAGACCCACCAACTTGAATATCCATAGTATATTTGAGATCCTTTGATAAATCTACTACTACATAGACCCATTTTTTGCATAGAGATATTAAAATATTATCAGCTCATGTCAAACCACATAGCCAATGGAAGCCATGATGTCATTAATAAAATGCCAAAAATGAAGAGGCAATCCAAGAAATTATACCCATATGGGGACTTTTAGAGGATCATGCTCTAAAATAATAAAGCCTTTGATCTAGGGAGAAAACACCAACATGGAGGTACATATATACTAAGAAGTGAACTTGTTTAATATCACACACACAAGTAGTGTCTACAAAACATATTAGGAATAATCCCTTTGTCATGTTTTGGATGATAGCTAACCTAATTCTATGAGTGATCTAGGTATATTGAACCAAAGTCTTAAGCATGATTTTAGAGGGGACACAACCCAGAAAATAACCTATTAAAAAAAATTGTTCCAATCATTGACATGAATAATTAGACTTAGGTATAATAAAAAAAACATTAGGTTAAGAAACATTACCTTGTGGTACACTTTGGGGAAAATTTTCCTTGGTCACTTGAGAGGTAGTGACATGGCTCTGAACTTCTCCTTCATCTATCATGGTTTCAACAACTGGATGGGAAATAATGGAGGTCATTATATAACCTAAGCTTGCCTTAGGGTGAAGATACCAAATGCAAATAAATGCTATTATCCCACAGGTACCAATAAGGACCGTAGTGTGATTCAAAATCTGATATTAAATGAGAACCATAGTGTGCATAACCAAAACCCTAGCAACGCATTTCTTTGTCTTCCTTTGGTGAATTTTAAAAATAATAATGGAATGTTTATAATTTATCATTAACTTTATATCATGTCCACCCCTCATTATTATTATTATTTTATAAGGCGAAATAGGTTGCATTTATTATGATAAAATCATATGCAAAAACATATCCTTAGTGTTCTAGAGAGAGAAATTATGAAAGCATAAATTAAACTAGAACAAATCAAACACTTACAATGCAAACTATAAGACAAGATGTATGTGGTTCACCAATTTGGCTATGTCCATAGAGAATGGTTTGGCTATTAATTGAATAACACTTGGAGAATAAACCAGTGAAAACAACCTATCGCTCATGCATTTCCATTCTCTCACACACTCATTGTCTTCAATGTAGATAAGCTTCACCAGGCTTAAAATAAATCTTCAAACAAGATTTAACAAAGACTTACAAGTATTTCACTTTACATCCACTACTTGGATTACATGAGTTACCCCTTTTCACTCTTACAAAGGAATACATCCTTTACATATATGGAATTACAAAGAAGAAAGAGAGAGGGGAAATGGGATGAGAGGAAATGTAGTACCACATTCTAAGTGGGTGCATAAGTGGTCACTAATCAATATCTACCATTTTGTGCATAGTCCAAAACATAGTGGAGATTATTAATACAAAAATCATCACCACTTCCATGTCATAATCTATCTATAGCCCTCCACTTTGATATGATTTGAAATCTAGTGCTCAACTCACCCACTAAAGACCAAAAGATGGTAATTCATATCTTATATATATCCAAGTGCTAAGATAATCGAGCATCCATAGAATTATGCCCCACACATCCACTTACTTACTTCACTCAAAAGATGCACCCCACATTCTTCCCACATGAAAAAGCAAAAGGCAACACATGTGCCTAGCGGGTAAATGCACCCCATTTCTCTCTCCTATCTTTCTAACAATGAAATGTACTTTATGTACCAAGCCATGTCACCATTAAGCCACATCATTTTAATTCATCATCCTACATCACCTACCACATCTCCTACATAATTATTTCCAACTCATCACTACCACCTTATGACATGAATAATGATTGTGAATAGTAACTATGAATAGTGACTCATGAATAGTGCCTTGTGAATAGTGCTTGTGAATAATGAATTCACAATTAAAAATTCTTCCACTTGAATTTATTATTCATAACTTCTTAATATTGCATCCACGGGAGCAATTTCTCATTCCAATCTTCTTCATCCATAAATACCAACTGAATTTGAATAAAATTTCAACTTCATTTTTGTAATAAGCTTTGTCATCATCTCTATGAGATTTCACTTGTATGTATCTTCTCCATCTTTAGTTTATCCTCTTCTAATACAAATCAAATGAATTGATACCTTAACTGAATGTTTTTAGTCTTGGAGTGAAATGTTGAGTTTTTAGCTAAATAAATGGCACTCTAACTATCACTAAAAACTATCCCTTTTTCCTTGTTGTTATCCCAAATATTACATCAACCTTTGTATCCATATCATCACCTTTATTTATTTTATAGAAATAAAATACTAAAACTATGGTAGAAAGTGCCACCAATTTCTATAGACATGATATCCAATTGACCATTATACCACCCATAGTGAACATGTACCCTGTAGTGCTTCTCATACCATCCAAATTTCTTTTCATGTTAGAATAAACATATCATTATAGACTAATATATAATCCACTATAACTCAACACTACATCTATAGTCCCTATCAGGTAATGTAGAATCCACATTACTACTTGCTAGTGTTCCTTTCATAGATTATTCATTAATCTACTCACCACTCCCACTATGTGTGTTATGTATGGCCTTGTATACACCATTACATATATTAAAATTATAATTGATAATGAGTAAGGTGTTTTGAACATGTGATTCATATCTTCTTCTATTTTTGAACATTGCTCCTTTGTTAATATGAAGTGGCCCATTCAAGGTGCCAAACTAGTTTTGCATTCTACATGCCAAACCTCTCTAACACTTTCTTGATGTACTCTCCCTATAATAGTGTCAACCTCTGATTTTTTTTAAACTCTAGATATTCTTATCCTAAGGATCTATTTATTAGTACCTAGATCCTTTATAGTAAAATAATCTCCCAACTGTCTCTTAAGTACATTAATATCCTATATGTTAGAACTTGCCACCAACATATCATCCACATCCAAAAGAAGGATAATAAAGATGTCATTTTCAAATTTATTAAAATATACCCAATGCTTAGAATGAAATCTATAATACCCTTGTTCTATTGTAAAATAGTCAAACTTAATATACTATAGACTTGGAGTTTGCTTAAATCCATACAAGTTCTTCATCCATTTGGACACAAACTTATCCTTACCACTAACTTTAAAACCTTGTGGATGCTTCATTTATATGTCTTCCAAATCCCCATGAAGGAAACCAATATTCACATCCAATTATTCTAAATGAAAGTCTTACACTACAACTATACTTAAAATAGTTCTAACATAAGTCATTTTAACAATAAGAGAAAAGATTTCATTAAAATCTATACATTTTTTCTATGCAAATCCTGTTACCACCAATTTGGCATTGTATTTATTTTACCTCCATCTTCTTCCATCTTGTATACCCACTTGTTTTCCAATTCATTCTTACCCTTTAAAAGCTTCACCAAAACCCATGTCTTGTTTATCATGAGAGAGTCATACTCCTCACCCATAGCCTGCTCCCACTCTCCTTGGCATTAACCTACATTGCTTCTTCAAAGATCTCTAGCTCATCACTAGTATTAAGTAATAAGTAATTAAAAAAAAACCATTTTAGGTGGTTTATTTACTCTAATAGATCTCCTCACAATAGGCATTTGGGGTTAATTTTGTTGTTGCACATTATGCACCGGTACCTTTGGGACATGTTCATTTGTAATGTCCTCCAACACTATGTATTATTTCTTGGATTTCTCTTGATTATTTTATAATGATTTTTCCATGTACATGACTTTCTAATTGAATATAGCATTTTAAATCCTGATTATTTTCTTATCTTCCTCATTCCATAACCAAAATCCAAAGTCATTAGTAACATAGCTAATGAAAGTACATTTTAGCCTCTAAGTTGGACCTATTCTTTTTATCAATATAAACAAAAGCTTCAAAACCAAAAAAAATCAAAAAAGAATAGTCAACCTTCTTACTACTCCATGCCTCCTATGGTATGCCACCATCCAAGGTAGTTAAAATCCCTCTATTTATTAGGTACATGAATGTATTAACAATATCCATCAAAAATTATAATGGTAACCCTGTATGCAACCTCATGCTTCTAGCACATTCCATGATAGTTTTATTCATCCTCTTTGACACACTATTATTATTTGGTATTCCTGGAACCATCTTCTGCCTATGAATTATTTTGAATGATTAGTAATTATCAAACTCTTTACTGCAGTATTCTCTACCATTATCTAACCTGAGGCACTTAAGCTTTAAACATGTTTCATTCTTAACTAAAGCTCTCCATCTCTTAAATGTGTCAAATATATCAAATTTTTGTTTATTGTAATAAACCCAAAAAATTTTAGTTGCATCATCAATGAATGTAACATAATAACTTGTACCAACGAGTGAAGATACTTGAGTGGGTCCTCATACATCTATCTACATAAGCTCTAAATTCCTTGTTTTCTTGGCTGGTTTAACTTTTAGAAACCACACATGTTTATGTTTCTCATATACACAATTCTCATAAAATTCTAAGTCAATTTCCTTTAGACCTTGTAATTTCACCTTGAGTGAAGAATCTTCAATCCCTTTTCATGAAAATAGCTAAGTCTTTAATGCCACAAAGTTGCATCTACACCTGAAGAAACTATATCACAAGATGCATTAGTGCTAACAATAGATAAATATAAAATACCCACCTTATTACCTATTGCAACAATTAGATCACCCTTGGTAACTTTTCATGAGTTAATAGTAAAAATGACCACATAACCATTGCTTCCCAACTGTTCTATAGAAATCATACTATTCAAACTTGGAACATGCCTAAAATCTTTAAGCATCCAAGTGTTTTCATTTTATAATTTCAGATTAACACTGCCTTTTCTAAAATTGTTACAAGGTTCATCACCACCAAGAAAAACATGTCCAAAATCACCTTGAACATAATATGTAAAAAAATGTTTGTTAGGATTGGCATGAAAAGAATTTTTTGAATCTAAAACACAAGATTCATTAAAATATTATCCAAAGAAAGTATGAGTTCATCTTGTAACAATTCACATGCTATGTTTTCCTCTTTGTTACCTTCATGTTGGTCCTTGGATTGTTTTCCATGAAGAACCCAATAATCTTTCTTTGTGTGTCATGGCGTTCCATAGTACCAACAGTCTATCTTGCTTCGTGCTTTTTATATTGACATCCTCCTTGATTTCTTAGGTTTTCCTCTTCCTTTATTCTTATGTATTCCTCTTGTCTCCATACACATTATAATTCTTGATGTGGACATTTCACCATTACTTTTCCTTCACATTTCCTCATTTAGGATCACACCCATGACATCATTAAACTTGAGTTTGGTATTATTTGAGATAAAATTACTCACCATCATGATGAAGTTATTCTAGCTCTCAAAAAAATAACATAGAATAAGAAGATCCTGAATTCATCATCAATGTCAATATTAATAGAATTTAACTCTCCTATAACCATGTTAAATTCAATTAAGTGATTTTCTACTAAACCATTTTCATGTTAAACAATTTATTCATTAAATTGTTTTTGTTAGAGGCAGAAGATTTTTCATATAACTTCCCTAGTTGCTCATAAGACTTTATGTAGTCTCCTCTTGAGTTGTGTTGAAGGCAATTGTAGATGTCAATCATAACTGGATGGTTCTAACTACTTTTCTATCAAGCAACTCCCAATTCTCATCTGACATTGTAGTTGGTTTCTTGGATGCACCTCCCAATGGTAAGTAGAGTTTTTTTTTGAAAAAATATAGTCCACAATCTACATCTTTTCCATAAACCAAAATTCTTCCCATTGAATTTATCCACCTTTGATTTGTCATCTATCATAGCTACCACTCAAGCAATAATCCATAGATTCATGTAACTTAATCTTCAGCAACAAACAACCTTGCTTTGATACCACTTGTTAAGATAAAAGCATATGTAGAAACATATCGTCAAAGCTACAAAGAAAGAATCTATGAAATCAAAAATTAAAATAGAACAAATCAAACACAAATAATGCAAGTCATAAGACATGATCTACATGGTTTGATAATTTGGCTACGTCCATAGAGAATGGTTTAGCTATTAATTGTAATGGCACTTGAAGAATAAACCTGTGACAACAACCTCTCACTCACACCTCTCTAATCTCTAACATGCTCCTTGTCTTCAATGCATACAAGCTTCAACAAGCTTATAACAAATCTTCAAACAAACTTCAATAAAGACTTACAAGTCTTTCACTCAACTTTCACTACTTGGATTACATGATTTACCCTTTTTCATCTCTTACAAAGGAATACATCCTTTACATATAGAGAATTACAAAGAAGAAAGACAGAGAGAGAGGGGAAATGGGGAGATAGGAAATGTGGTGCCAAAATCCAAGTGGGTGCATAAGTGGTCACTAAGCAATGTCTACCACTTTTATGCATAGTCCAAAACATAGTGGAAATTCTTTATAAAAAACATCATCATCTCCATGTGGTAATCTATCTTTTGTCCTCTACTTTCATATGCTTCCAAACCTAGTACTCCACTCATCGACTAAAGACCAAAAGATGCTAACTCATCTCTTATTTTTAGCGAAACACTAAGATAGTGGAGCCTTTATAAAATTTTACCCCACACACCCACTTACTTACTCCACTTAAGAGATGCACCCCATATGCTCCCCACATGAAAAAGCAAAATGCAACACATGTGCTTGGTGGAAAAATGCACCCCATTTCTCTCTCTTGTCTTTTTAACAATGAACGATACTTTATGGACCAAACGACATCACCACCAAGCCATATCACATTTCTGCATTACTTGCCACATCTCCTACACAATCATTGACAACTCACCATTGCCACTTTATCACATGAATAGTGATTCGTGAATAATGACTTGTGAATAGTATCTAGTGAATAGTGTTTGTGAATAGTGACTTTACACTTAATAGCATTAAAAAACATTTTTTTCAATTTTTTTGGATATAAGGAAATGGTCGTGCTACTCAAACATGTAAGATGTAATTTTATTTATTTATTTACTTTATTTTTAGTTTTTAAGATTAAATAATGAGTTACTTTTATCAAATGTGTATCTTGGGAATTTTTTTTATACATGTTAATGTGGGATTAGTAAGTTCGCACTTCATTTGAAACACAAGTATAAGTTCTAGTCATTAAACCACTATTGAACTATTTAATGAATCATATATTCTTTATTATGAATAATTTAATCACTAGTAAAATTTGATCATGGATCATTCTTCTACAAAAATATCCACTTAACCCTTTCATGAAAACCCCAAAACACTTTTTTTTTTTTTAAAAACAAAAATCAAATGTCAATAATTAAGAGAGATAACTATAACGAAACTCAAAATTGCTATATACATAATGTCTTATAGGCGGAAAAAAAGAAAAAAAAATTGGTAAGCATTGTCGTATATATAATGCCAACAGAATTGTATGAAGACATTCCCTTAGAGTTAAATCGCGGTTAAATGGTACATGTAGATACGGGTGCAGCGCATTAGTGAGGCCGCAGCCATAGGAAGCGACAAGGTCAAAGGGTTATATCCCGGCGACCCTACGAACGGACGCCAACCCTAAAAAATGCTTTTGGCATGCGGGCGAGCCTGCGTGTTTGATAAGGAGGCTCCATGGATTCCCTCCTCAGGTTTGACAAAGTGAAACGACCTGGTATGACGTAGGCGATGACACGGCTTCCCTCAAAAAGTTTAACCAGTAATCAGTTCCATCAGAATTATCATCACTAGCATGGAAGTTCAAGGGCTGCTGCGTACTTGTCTCTACAGTTTCCACGCTAGACGAGAAGCCATCTTCTGTATTGGTAGCCATGAAATAACGAGCTTTCGATTTTGAAATGTGGTCAGGACGAATAAATTTAGAAGTGCTTATTCCTGTTGCATCCTGACTTTCCCTTGAAAACCACCTTTCTTCACCTGCAAAATTCTGGTTTTTCAAGATAAATGTGTCATCCATTAATATGTCCTGGCGCAGCTTGGTCTCGTCTTGATCAATAGCTGGTCGCTGTTGATCATACCCGAGTGCCACCTCAAAAGAATTTACACAATCTAACCTTGAACTTGAATCCGCACTGACACTCTCACTGTCTAAGCTATTCATTGATGTAAAAAATTCGCTTGACAGATCATGTGAATCATAGAATGAATCGGACAAGTTCATGAATGTGGTGGGAGAATCAGGCGACGGTTTTGGTTGACTTGGACCGGGTAGAGCTAAATTGTCCTTAAGCGTATCCTGCTTCATCGATGGGCTAGCCTGGTGGGAGACATGGGAAGCACCACTGTACTCAGATTTATGTACTGTATTGAAACTGTGCGAAGGAGAAGACGTTGAATGCGTGGCTACCGCATGTGTCACCGGGTCGATTCCATTTCGCTGAAGTCGCTTCTTCAGCCGAGTATTCCACACGTTCTTTATCTCATTGTCTGTTCTTCCAGGCAAGCGTGAAGCAATAGTAGACCACCTGCATGATAACAGAACTGATTAACATCAGCTTACAGGCCTACATCATGATGGAAGTAACGAATCGGTATTAAGGGATAATCAACAAACCTGTTGCCGAGAAGTTGCTGAAGATTAATAATAGCCGCCTCCTCTTCAGGACTAAAGTTTCCACGTTTGATGTCTGGTGCCAGGTAATTAGTCCACCGCAGTCGACAGCTTTTGCCACATCTCAAAAGTCCTGCCACCATCAATAATTATCATGATCAGTAATATTTCAATAAGGAACAAATACTCAGAGGTTTTTTTGCTTGCACAACTCTTTTGGATACAATGGCTGAAGATTTTTTAATCCATGTTTTAGATCACATCCGGAGATTTTCTATCAAGAAATCGCTTCACAGTCTATTTAAAAGTTTTTTTATACACAAAGATTTTATATCAATAAACCTATTCACACAATATATCCAAAAGCTTTTTTATACACAAGATTTTATATCAATAAGTTTCTCCACAGTACTGTATCCAAAATCTTCTTTATACACAAATAAATAAGTTTAGAGCCTTGTGAAGGGTTGAGAAAGTCTCTTCATATAGTTTATCTAAAAATTTCGGTATACACAAACAAATAGATTTAGAGATTTGTGAGATTTGTGGATGGCCGAGACTAACTTGCCAATACATTCCACCATAAGTCTTTTCATATAGTATATTAAAAAGCTTCTTTATACACAAACAAATAAGTTTTGAGTCTTATAGAATGATGAGAAAATCTCTTCTCGCAGTGTATGGAATAGTCTCTTTATACAAAAATGAAGAAGTTTAAGGCTTTTTGAAGGGCTGAGACTAACTTATTGATGTATTCCTAATCTCTTTATATAAAAAAATAGAAGCTTACAGCCTTGTGGAGGGATGAGACTACCTTACCGGTATTTCCTAGGAGTGACATATATGTTCTAAGTTTAGAGCCTTGTGAAAGGCTGAGACTAACTTGCTGATACGTTTCTAGTAAGTTTAGAGCCTTGTGAAGGGCTGAGACGAACTTTCCTGTATGTTTTTGCCAGAAACATGTACATGTACCTTCCTCGCAGTGGCATGTCAAAGGTGACCACATAGTTTATACACAAATAGATAAGTTTAGAGCACATAGTTTATACACAAATAGTTAAGTTTAGAGCTTTCCAGGCTGAAACTAACTTGTGGGTATGTTCTTGGTATCTCTTTATACATAAAAATAAAAGCTTGCAGCCTTGGGGAGGGCTGAGACTAACTTACCAATATGTTTCTAGCAGTGATACGTACGTTCCAAGTTTAGAGCCTTGTGAAGGGCTACGACCAACTTGCTGATACATTCTCAGTTTCTTTATACAGAAACAAATAAGTTTAGAGCCTTGTGAAGGGCTGAGACTAACATTCCTGTATATTCCCAGCAGAAACATGTGCATGTGCATTCGTAACAGTGGCATGTCAAAGGCGACCACAGTGTAACGAAAAGTCTCATCATACACAAATGAATAAGTTTATTTGTGTATAAACTTAGAGCTTTTGAAGGCTGAAACTAACTAACCCGTACATTCTTAGTATTTTTATATATTAAAAAAATAATAATAAAAATTGGAGCTTTATGGAGGGCTGAGACTAACTTGCCTATATGTTCCTGGTAGAGACATGTACAGTATATATGTTTAGACCTTTGAAGAGGTCTGAAACTAACTTGTCAATACATTCAAGGCAGTGACATGTACATAAAAGATGAAGAGACATGTACAATATATGTTTAAGCCTTTGAAGAGATTTGAGATTAACTTGCTGATATGTACATAAAAAATGAAGAGATATGTACAATATATGTTTAAGCCTTTGAAGAGGTCTGAGACTAACTTGCTGATATGTATATAAAAGGTGAAGAGACATGTACAGTATATGTTTAAGCCTTTGAAGAAGTCTGAGATTAACTTGCCGATACATACATAAAAACTGAAGAGACATGTACAATAAATGTTTAAGCTTTTGAAGATGTCTAAAACTAACTTGTATATATGTACATAAAAGGTGAAGAGACATGTACAGTATATGTTTAAGCCTTTAAAAAGGTCTGAGACTAACTTACTAATAAGTATATAAAAGATAAAGAGACATGTACAGTATATGTTTAAGCCATTGAAGAGGTCTGAGACTAACTTGCCGTTCTGGGCAGCGACATATACATAAAAAGTGACAGGTACGTTCTTGCCAATGACATGCAAAACAATTGAACCTGCGACATCCAATTTAAACAGATAATACCTAACCACCCACAAAGTTGCTATATTGCTATATATACGCCCTGACTCTTTAAAAACTATTGTTGTCAATTTCTGAACATACCGGCAAGTTAATCGCTTCCCTTGTAGGGTAGTAAGTGGTGAAAACTTAAAACATAATTATGATTGTGTTCGCATCAGTTGGCATTCGGATTTTTTATCACTTTTATCGTTGGTGAGTGTTAAACCAAGTTTGTAAATGCGATACAGTAAAACAATTTTTGTAAAGATGTTAGAACCGAACCTGCTTGCTTAGGGAGAGCACGCCAGTTCCCATGGCCGTTTCTGTGGATAAAATCCACGAGTATTTGATCCTCTTGAGCCGTCCAAGGACCTTTCTTTAGTCCCACTTTATCACAGCAGGGAGCTCGGCCCATTTTGTTGTAATGAAGCTCGACGTGTCAATGATGTATCTCAAAAACACTACGGTACTCTCCCCTTTATATGGAGATTAGCAGATACATACACAAACCTTATCAACCGACTTCGCAAGTGCCAAAATGTACGTCATGTAACAGCAACCCAGTTCCACACGGCTGAAATATCCGCCACAGAAGCGACTGGTTAATGTCAGTCTCGTAAACCTATTTGTCATTTTCGGGACCGGTCAAACTCACACAAGTTTTCAGTTTTCACGACGACGCAATCAGATTATATATATTCAGTTAACGTGGGCTGTATCTATATTTTAGTGCAAGACGGCTATGATACGATCATCTTCCATTAACGATGAGAAACACTTCGATACGGCTCAGTTCAAAAAGGGGAAACTGATTCCAAAGTTTCATTAGTAATTTAGCCGCTTCCTTCAAATGGGAAAACGCCAATTGGAGCGCACTGAGTTGTTAATTTAATAGAGACAATTCCAGCTTCAACCCACGAGGGAGGGAGCACATCTTTTTGGCTGACAGAGAAACACGCCCAAAAGTCTGAGGTGGGGAAACGTGCGAATTCATGGTCAATTTCGGATCATTTGCTCAGTCAAGAATTGTGTCCAGATGCCTTGTCCGGACAGCGATAGCGATCGTCGCATTATGGATTATACATTCCCTCTGGGTATTTTTTTTCACCGTCTGACGGCAACTAATTCATGATCGGACAACAGAACACGTACCGTATTTGAAAAAAATGCCTCGTTCCTCTCTTTTCTCTTGATAATGTCGTACGAATGTGCTGAAGCTTTATGGTTGCTTGGTTAGATGAGATCACGGAGCAATTTTCCTGTGTTCGTGCACAAGGACTTGAAGATTGAAAGGATATAGTAAAAATCCCATAAAAATTAATATTTTATTAAAATAGAATTTAGCAGTTTTAAGTCTCTCTTTTACAATTTATATAGTCGTAATTCCTCCATAACTTGAGGAGCCTATGATATGTCTTACATAAATTTCAATGAAATTCTGTATTTTCTCATCTTCTCCTAAATCTTCGGAATAATTTCTTTCTTAATATTAGAAAATTTGTGATATTTTATTACCCATTGAAATATATTATTAAAGAGTTAATTCTCTTATTAAAATTGATATAACACGGTCGATCGGTAAGTCTTAGGAGTTGGGGACAAATTGGGAAAGCTTTTATGAATGAGATATGGAGGGCTTCAAGGAGTTTAAAGCATGTTTTAACCTTCCATATGCTATTTTAAAGAACTCCGAAATGATAAATACATATACTAAAGTTATCTATATTATAAATAAGTATACAAGTTTCTTATTACTAAAGTAAATATATATGCTTATAGTATGAAATTGGTAAAGTTTATAATCGCAGTTTTATATGGTATAAATAAATCTATTTAACAATAAATTAATATACTAATAATAATTATATTTTTCAACTTCCAATCATTTCTAATGCTTTTCTTAGCACCTTTCAGTGGTCACATTCTCTCTTTGTTATTTTGAACCATCATTTTGAGGACTTATATGAAACGTGCACTAATGGACTAGACATGTCTAGAACATTTGTATATGGTCTTGGAAAAGTTGTATGGCCATTTGTGTGGAGTGCACTTTATTTCTTTATCTCACCTTTTCTATCTAATAATTATTTGATGTTAATTTGCATATTAAAAGAGTCCTATTTTAAATTCAATTTGTCTATAAATATACAAAGATTGTAGTTCACTAACACATAAGGAAATTTAGAGAATTCAATTATTGTTTATGAGAATCTATTGAGTATCTAAATTATTAGACATGAAATCAAACAATCAATAGATTATTCATTGAAGCACATAAGTTAATGCTAGACACACTAGGTAATTTTTTTTTAATCATTGATTTTTATTTTTGTTTTCAATATTTTAATTGTTCAAAGGATTGGAAAAAGTAAATACTTTTTAACTATTTTACAATATAGTATGCCCCCAAAATATAAATTTTCGTTAATATTTGAGATGTATCTCAATTAAGGTAAGAATAAAATATATATTTTGTAAGTGATTGGAGCAAAACATTAGGAAGCATATCAAGGCTTTTGGAGACTAGATCCAAGCATATATAGTCAACAAAGTTTTCATACATGTCCACACTTTTTTATATAATGGTAGTGTTCAATCCACACATTACTACATAGTGTGTGATTAACATCATCAATTGGGCCATTTTCACATTGTTACATAATTTATTTTCCTTGCTTGAATGAAATTACGATGCAAAAGTAATACAATAAATTTAAAAATCTGTGTTATTTTTGAATCACCTTTTTTTTTCCTTTCAAAAGTAGTATTTGGCACTTATTTATCCATTTCTATGTGTTATTATTTTTATACAAGTTTCATATTTAGTGTTGGAGAGGACAAAGAGAGAAACACTGAGAAGGAAAAAGAATAGCAACATATTGTTTCTGATGGAAAATAATACGTTATTGTTTATAATACATGTTAATAAGTGAAACTTAAGGTATACATATGAAATTTTGAAAGTTCAAAAAGTATCAAAAGGCATGATAAATTAGGGAAATTAAAATTATGTTTTTCAAAATAAATGTAAAATTTTAAAAATTGGATAAAACTATATTCAATCAGGAAAATTATTGGTATGTTGGGAAATTAGGGAAACATTAGAAAAAATTAAAGAAATTAAAGTAATATTAGGCCAAAATTACCAAAAAGGGACATTAATAAAATAGGGAAAATTAAAAAAAAAATAGTTAAACTTGGGGAAATTGGGATAAAATCATAGTGAAATTAGGCCAATATTGATAACATTAGAGAAATTAGTAACAAATGGAGAAAAATATACAAAATAAGGAAATTAGGAGAAATTATGGATATTAGTTAAACTTAGGAAAATTAGGAAAAAATTAAAATTATTCCAAACTTGAAAACATGTGGGAATTATTGAAAAATATGAATAATAAAAAAAAACTAGGAAAAATTGTGAAAATTAGTTAAAATTAGGAAAATTAGAGTAAATTTAAAGTAAAATTAGGCTAATATTAATGAACTTAAAGGAATTATTAGAAAATATACAAAATTGAGAAATAAGAGAAAATTAAGAAATTAGTGAAACATTAGGAATTTAGGGTTAAATTGCCAAATTTAATAAAATTATTGACAAATGCATAAAATTGTAGAAATTCAGGAAATTAGTTAAAGTAGTGGAAATTAAGAAAAAGAGGAGAAATTATGGAAATTAGGAAGAAATAGAGTAAAACTATTCCAAACATGAAAATTTGTAAGAACTATTGAAAAATATGAATAATTAGAAAAAATTAAGGAAAATTAGTTAAAGTTATGAAAATTAGAGTATTTTTGAAGTCACATAGGCCAATATTGATAAAATTAAGGGAATGATTGGAAATGTATATAAAATTGGGGAAATAAGGAAAAAATATGAAAATTACTAAAAATTTAGGAATGCATGGTTAAATTAGGTCAAACTTAACAAAATTAGTGACAAATAGGGAAATTTATAGAAATTGAGGAAATTAGGAAAAGTTATAGAAGTAAGTGAAACTTGGAGAAATTAGGGTAAAATTTTGAATAAAATTAGGGAAAACTTGATGAAATAGGAAATTTAGTGACAAACATGGAAAATTAAAATTAGGCTAAGATTGATTAAGTTAGGTAAACTAATGACATATAGGAAAAAAAGATCAATAAGGGAAATTATAGAAATTAGTGAAACATTGGTAAAATATGGGAATTAGAAAACAATTAGGCCAAATTTGATGAAAATACTAAAATTGTTGACAAATTTAGAAAATTATATAGATTTTAGAAATTCATAAAAATTATAGAAATTTAGGAAATTAGAGAAAATTATGGAAATTAGTAAAACTTAGAGAAATTATGGTAAAATTAGAATAAAATTAAAAAACTTAAATAAATATACTGACAAATAGGTGAAAATAAAGAAACTGGGGGAATTATGTTAAAATTAAATAAATTAGACTAAAAATAGAAAAAAAATTACAAAATTATATTAATTTGTTGAAATTGAAGAAATCAGAATAAATTTGATAAAAGTAGGAAAATTACAAAATTTAAATTAAATTTAGAGTAAAATAAGGGTAATTATGGTAAGAAATTAGAGAAAGTATACACATATTTTCATTATATGTTTTTTTAAATAGCAAAATTACATAAATTAGTGAAATTTTATTTTTCTAATTAGATATAATAATTATTATTATTTCTATAGAAATATTTATGATTCAAAGATAATATTTTTCCTCTGAACAACGCAAATAATCATGTATGTCTTGATATATTTATCATAGTATGTTGTTTGATAGCATCAAATCACAGACTTCTTGTAAATAATGTTGGGGGTAAACTGGGAAAGATCCTATGAATGAGATATGGAGGGATTCAAGTGATTTAAAGCATGATTTAAGCCTACATATGCTATTTTGTAAGAACTCCAAGATGATACATAGATATACTAAAATTATTGACATTATAAATAAGTATACAAGTTTCTTATTAATAAATAAATAGATATATATGCTTCTAGTATGGAATTGCTAAAGTTTATAATGGTAGTTATATATTGTATAAATAAATATATTTAATGATAAACTTGTATACTAAGAACAAATTTTTTTTGCAACTTTCAATCATTTCCAATGCTTTTCTGAACACCCTTTAGTGGTCACAATCTCTCTCCCCTATTTTCCATCATTTTAAGCACTTGCATAAAATTGTTTTCTGTACTTTCAAATTTTTAAAAGATAATACCCAAGCAAATAATTTTTTTTGAAAGGAATGAAAATATTCATATTTACACTAAAATATAGTTAATAATACATATTACCTAATTTAGCATATCCAATAAATATAATAAGTACAAATCAACTAAGGGACAAAGAGTGTGGATCTTATTTAATGTTCTATTATAGATCATGGTAGTGGTCGTGACTTATCACAGGGCTCTATTAGAGATTTGGATTTTTATTGTTTTATGTTCTACGTATTTTTGAATTTTGGACAATTGCATCAATCAACAATAGTAATGTCGACACTTATGTCTATATCTGATGCTAGTTTCTGATGATATATATACACAGAGGGGACATATAACTCCACTATCCCATGTGTAATCATTCTATCTCATATTATGTTCACTTGTGTGGCAAATCTAGATAATAAGCAACCCTAAATCTTTTGCATTGTACATAGTTAATACTCTTAAGAGGGCCTTAGACTCACATGTAGTTCTCCCTCCTATGCATGTGTGTCTAATTTTAACATTATAACTATATGTTCTTTCTCCTATTAACCTTTAATACAATTGATGCAATAGTCTATTTAAACTTTTGAATGCTTTAGATATTAAACTAATATTGTAGTGTAATTTGATAGCTGAAATAGATAATATTTTCTTATTACAATGTTGCCTTATCAAAATAGAATGTGTATTAATTAAACCATAGCCTTTGTATATATAGGAACCATTTGAATTTAAATTAGAACCTAGTGACATGTGAAAAGCTGACCATAGGATGGTCAAAGAGGGGAAAAAATTGTCATAATGTAAAATATATGGAAAAAGATAAAAGGATAAGACTGGATAATTACATCGATCTTGGACATTAATGTCAAGGCTAATGTCTAGGATAGATGCAAGTTTACAAAAGAAAAAAAACATATAGAAAACAAGAATAATAAGTAGGGGTCTCTAGTATACACTAGATGAAGATAATTAAACATAGCACATAGACCCAAGGGGTAGGTAAATTAAGGGAAATAAGATGGAATCAAAGAGATCCATGAGAGACCACATCACAGATTTCTAATTTTTAGTAAAGAGACATATACATACAAGAAGACTAATAATATGTTTACTTGTACTAAAATGGATTTCTACATTTACCCCCTTTAGTCTAGTAATACAAGAAAGATGAGAATTACTAGTTTAATGGAAAATAAAATATATACCGTGGTGTAGACAATACACGTTGTCTTGGGTCGAGCTGTTCATTTAATATTTTATCCTTTGAACATTACCTAAAACCAAACATATGCCAAAAAATATAAATTTATGTATATCATATGCATGTAAGTAATACTAAAAATTATCATAAATAAAGAATATGGTAGAGTACACATGTGTATGTGTCACATAGTAATTGGGTTTGGAGTGCTAAAAACTAGGAAAGTAGTCCATGGACTCGTAACCTCATCCATATTTTGGATAGCAAGATGAGTGAGTCTACATGTGATAAAAGTGTATTTCACCATAGTGGTGTTGTACCTAAATTAAGGAGATTTTGGAGGTGATCATTCCCCCAACCCATAATAGGAAGAGCGATGCTTCAGACATCAAGAGTATCATTTCCAAATGAGCATAACTTGAGTGAAAAAGATATGTATATGTATAGCTCAGTATATGATAAGTGAAGTAATCAATCTCTCCCAATTTTTTTGATAAGACTAGATAATTTCATCCCTCCAATCACATAGAAAAGAATAACTAATCACTATAGATAGGTAAGTCTCAATATAGTTTGTAAATTCTTAATTGGGGTATCAGTATGTTTGGGTATCAATACATAGAATTTATGAAATATTGAATCTGATTTGTTTTTTTGTAATATTAGTCACATGTTGCATACCATACACACCTTGGACATGTCTCGTGTTGAAACTGTGTATAATAAATGACACCAATGTATAGGATTTTTCCATAACTGTAAATATGGATCATATATTATGTATGTTTTGCCAATTTATAATTTTTCATAAGTGTGGATAACATGCTTCCAAATCATGCTTCTATTATGTATAAAGGAAGCCAAAACTAGGATAAGTACCAATGTGGATGACATGTTTTATTAAAACATGCCCCCACTATAAACTAAAGATTTTGAATACTAAATAGTGTGGAGAACATGCTTCCCAAGCATGTCACCCACTACATCTGAGAAATATGAATGTGTATAAGCCATGCCCATATGGCATGCCTCCCACTAAATCTAAAAGCTAATATAATTACCACATACTAAATTAATATGGAGAACATGCTTCTCGAGCATGCCCTCACTTTATCATAAGCATGAGGGCCAAAGTAATAAGGAGATTTAAATTTCAAAAACTAATCCCACTTAATTACATATTAAATCTACAAAAAAAATAAAAATATCTAAAATGAAATTTTGAAAGAAGGAGAAAACCCTAATATACAAACTAGGTTTTTGGTTCAACAAACAAAGGACGGGTTCACCAAATGATTTATATGATTTTAGAGTTTTACAAGATAATAGCCAATCAAATAAATTTGTTTGAAAGGAATGATTATATTTATGATTTGCACTAAAATATAGTCAATAATATAAATTTACCTATTTTAGCATGTGTATTTTAAATACATTAAGTACAAAATAGCTAAGGGACAAAGAGAGTGTATCTTATTTAATGTTCTATTTTAGATTGTAGTGGTGGTCAGGTGTGGTTATAGGGTTGTATTAAAGATCTAGATTTTGCTCATTTTGTGTTCAAACTATTTTTGAATTTTAGATAGTTATGTCAATCTGGGACAGTAACCATGACACTTATGTCTATATCTGATGCTAGTGTCTAGTGAGGAATATAAACAGGAGTGATTTAAAATTCAAACCAAACTTGCATTTCCCCTTTTGTAGTCATTTTCTATCTCAAATTATGCTTACCTATGTGCTACATATAGATAATAAGTAAACTTGAATCTTTTGCATTGAACCTCTTACAACCCAGTAAAAAGGAGTTAATAACATGAGTCAAGCTAGCCATAACAACCCTATTGTGGATCAGTGTTGCCTACATAGCCAATAATCTTAAGAGGGCCTCAGAAAATTATGTATTTCTCCCTTCTCTACATGTATGTGGAATTGTAATACTATGACTAAATGCTCTTTATCTTAGTAACCCTTAGTACTGTGAACAAGGAATACATAGAGGGGAGGTTAGTCTTGTTTTAGTCCAATAAAAAAAACCAAAGTATGTAATGAAATTACCTAGATGTTCACACAAATTCACATAGAATAAATATATATGAGAGATCACACAACAATAATCAATATCAAAGTCACTTTGAGGGGGAAAGCTCCACAACAATGCAATAAGAGTAGAATAATTCATCTATGATGATTAAAGACTAACCACTACCTCCTATATATATTCCACTTAGCCATGGTTATTACATAGGCTGACCTATCTAAGAACATAGAGAAATGAAACAAGCATATAAAAGAGGTATGTAAGCCACAAGTCGGCCACACATATCCATAGACACACCAATGGTTAAGGACGTAGCATACCCCTCCCCATTAAAAAACATTATCCTTAATGTTGAGACAATTCTGTATATTGCTGCACAAATGATTCATCCTCCAAAGTGGCATCTTGATATGGTAGATTCTTTTATTTGATCAAGTACTCTATAATCGCTCTAGACCATAATTGCTTAGTACACATGTGAAGGATTGCCTCAGGATCAAGAATAACTCTACCTTCCTCATCTAATTCTGGTAAATCTATTTGAATGGAAACTCTATGTCCAATGACTTTCTTCAAGCATGATACATGAAATACTAGATGTATGTGAGTGGATGCAGGAAACTCTAACATGTAGGCCACATTAACAATTTTTTACAAGATCTAATAAGGCCCATAATACTTAGGGGACAAATTTTTATCCATTTTTTATTTCTTTAATGGCATCAACTTATATGGTTTTAAGTGAACAAAGACCCAATCACCAATGTCAAAATTCCTCACTTATGTGTTGATCTTTCTATTGCTTCATGTGATTCTGGGCCATAATTAAATTTTCACACAAGCTTGCAAGGACCTCCTATTGATGGTGAATATGTTCTTCAACTGCATGAACTTTAGGATGAACCTTCAAGGTTAAAGTGATGGATGGAGGATGGTATTCATATAGTGCTACAAAAGGAGACATTTTGGAAGAAATATGAATAGAATTATTATACCACCAATTAACAAGTGGCAACCAATGAACCCATTTATCTTGTTTATCAGAAACAAAAAAATAGAGATATCCTTTTAGACATTTTTTGACTACCTTATTTTATCCATTAGTTTGAGGATGATAGGATGAACTATGAGCCTATTGGGTGCCCAAACATGCAAATAACTTAGTCTAAAAATTACTAGTAAAAATGGGATCTCTATAACTGATAATGATCTTAGGGGTCTCATGCAATTTTTGAACTATATTGAGAAAATTAGAAGCTACTATACTAGCAACAAATGGTTTTGATAAAGAACAAAAATGAACATACTTACTAAGATAATCCACAACCATGGTAACATTTTGACCATCAGATCTCAATAACCATGTAATGAAATCCATAGATAACTCTTCCCAATGCTAGGTAGGGATGGATAAAGGCTATAAAAGACTTAGGCTTTTAATGGTTTCACCTTTGTTTTGTTGATAGATCATACATTCAGCCACATATTTATGGACATCCCCCTTGAGTCCTTCCCAAAAAAAATCCTACTTGATTCTGTGATAGGTTTTCAAAAATCTTGAATGACTGCCAAGTGGAGTTGCATGATGTTCCTAAAGTATTTTTGTTTAAGAATAGAATTCTTACATACGTATAATCTATCTTTATAACATAATTCATTACCCTTCGATGTGAATTTTTCAAATCCACCTAAACCTTGATGAATATTTTGAATCAAATCATGGGTAACACTATAATTTTCCTATTTTGATCATGCTTCTTCTAGCCAATCTACCTGTAAAATGGTTATGGCACATAGCAATGCCTCAACTAATTCATCCTTTCTAGATAGTGCATCTACCACCACATTATCCTTACCTTTTTTGTAAACTATTTTAAAATCATAGCCTGACATCTTAGTTTCCCATTTATGTTTTTCTTCAGATGATAACCATTGTTCCAAGAAAATTTGAGACTATCATGATCAGTCTTTACCTGAAAGTGATGATCCATCAAATAAGGTCTCTATTATTTGACTACATGAAAAATGGCCATCATTTCATTCTCATAGATGGGTCTGTTCTAATTTTTACCTTTTATTTGATGACTTTGAAATGCAAGTGGTCTACCTTCTTGCATGTATAACACCCATACCATACCCAAATGCATCACTCTTAACCACAAAACTCATGGAAAAATTAGGAGTGGCCAATACTAGAGTGGTGCACATAGCCAATTTCAATTGTTCAAATTCCCTAGTAGCTATATTAGTCCACTAAAAGGAGTCTTTCCTTAACAAAGAGGTGAGTGGGGATGCAATGCTACCATAATTTTTTACAAACCTACAATAGTAACTAGTTAGCCCCAAAAATCTCCATAGTTGCTTGATTGTCTTATAAAATTGGCTAATCTGCCATTGCTTGGATTTTTTTAGGATCCACTTTCACTCCTTCATGAGAAACTAGATGACCCAAATATTCAACCTTACAAGCCCTGAAATTACATTTTGAATGTTTGGCATACAACTGATGTTGTTCCAAAATTGAGATTACCTATTGCACATGTTGTGAATGGTCTTCCCAATTTTTACTATAAATGAGGATATCATCAAAAGATACTAGAAAAAATTTCTTCAAAAATGGCCTAAAAACAATATTCATCAAACTATGAAAAGTAGATGATGTATTTGTTAGACCAAAAGGCATAACCAGAAACTCATAATGGCCCTTATGAGACCTAAAAGTTGTTTTGGGTATGTATTCATCATAGATCTAGATTTGATGATACCCATAACATAGATATAACTTGGTAAAATAAAAAGCACCTTTCAATTCATCTAGAAAATCATCAATGATAGGAATAGGAAACTTATCTTTGATAGTGTACTTATTGAGTTCTTGATAGTCAAGACACATCCTCCAAGTGTTATCTTTCTTTCTCACCATGACAATTAGAGAAGAATATTCACTTTGGCTATGGGGAATGATTCCTACAACCAACATCTCCTATACCATATTTTCAATTTCACTTTTCTTAGCATAGGGATACTTATATGGCCTGATAGTGGGTGGTTTACTACCAATAATAAGTTTGATATCATGATCATGTGTATGACTAGGTGGAAGTCCTTTTGTCATATCAGCAAAAATAACTAAATGACCATCAATCACTTGTTGCAGATCAAGAGGTGGAGATGGTTGAGTTAACTATACTTCCATGTAAAACAAGTGAGCAAATGAATCCTTTATCACCCTTATAAAGAATCTTTGTCATTTGAATAGGAGCTAACAAGTTGTGTAAATCTAGCCTTTAATCCCCTTAGCTCAAATGTCCTTTCTTTAGAATGAAATAACATGAATAATTCTTGGAAATTCATCTCAATAGTGCCCAAATTGGTGAGCCATTATACTCCTAGAACAATGTCAGCTCCACCCATGTGAATAGAAAACATAGGAGAATGTAACAAGTAGTCTCCCATGGCTAGATTAATATTATGGCATTTTTTTGAATAACTAACAATACCACCATCTACAATCATAACCTAAAATTATGGAGATGGATAAATAAAATAGTTCAAATGAGAAGCCAACTCACTGTTGATGAAGTTGTGTGTGCTCCTATAATCAATCAAGATAGCGACTTTTATTTATTAAGGAAACCCATCACCTTAAGAGTTTGGGGAGTACTAATACATGAAAGTGCATGACAAGAAATAGTAGGCTAAGAGTCTTGAAATTCCTCCTCAGAAACTTCTTCATCCTCAACATTTATCTCTTCATCATCTTCACCCTCATTGGCACCCTCAATGTAAAACAACTTCTTTTTAGCACAATGATGGTCTTTGCTCCATTGTCTATTGAAATCACAACATAACCCTTTGGCTCGCTTCTCCTCAATTTTTAATTATGTCAATATGGTGGGTTGTTGAAATGATGGTGTTAAAAAGGTGTGATCATGACTAGTAGTGAAAGTTTTCATTTTGATGATCTCTTTTTCTTCCACCATGTGTTTTCTAGGGATAGCTTCTGATACAGATGCTAGGTGAAACATTAAAATATTGAATTAGATTCTATCTTTGATGCCACCCAAAAAATATCAATCAAATTTACCTTAGTGATGTCTTCCACTCGTAAGGAAAGATTATGAAATTGATGAATATAATCCTTCATAGATCTTATTTGCTATAGTTTGGCTAATTTATTGAAATAGTTTTTAGATACATTATTCTTATAATGAGTCAGCAACTCATCCTTGAAAATAGGCCATATAATAAGAGCACCATTTTTTTCATTTGAGCACTCACCCAGTGATACCAAATGAACTACTCAGGTTCCAAATATAGAGATATCACTATCACCTTATGAGAAATAGGAATTGGATGCATCACAAATAAATTTTCAATTTGGGTAATCCAATTGAGAGGATCCTTACTATCTAACTTACACATGTCCACTTTTGGCAAGATAGGTTTTACATGAGTATGAGAAATGTTGGTGTTGAGAGGACTAAAATGTTGAAGTGGAGGGTTGTTAGGTTGAAACTAAGATGTAAGGGCAGCCAATTACATAGTGATATGATGTAATTCAATGTGAACCTTGTTAATCTCTCTGTGTATCCCTAAAACATTAGCTTGAACTCCAACAAAGTCATCATGCCCTACCAAATTCTTTATGTCAACCTGAAGCTGACAAATCACTAGATTTAAAGTTCTAGATTCCATGTCTTTGGTAGGAGTCTTAGGAATTTTTGGTGCCCTTTTTATTCCCTGAGTTGAAGGACCTACCATAAACAAACCTTAGGAGGGATTTTACCCTAAAAAATGTCTATCAAGAGATGATACCATTACGATTGCCTCACCATGATGAATCTAACAACTACCTTTGCACATTAGGGTAAAAAATTTAGCACAAAAAAGTGTACCAACAAAATATACCTTTGCGATCATCTCATGGAGATGAATCCAATGACTAAAATTGTGCAAGAGAAAAAAATTCTAGACTTTTTAAAACTAAAATATGTTTAAAAAAAAAGTGTTTCAAGTAATACTACACTAACAAAAAATATATATTCTTCCCAGATTGTAAGTTATGTTTATTTACTCCTTCTCCCAGAAGCCACGCCTCACTAGATCCAAAAAGAATGTCTTAGGAAATTTGCCCAAATCGAAGCTCTGATACTACTTATAATGAACTTACTTAGATGTTCGCACAAATTCACATAAAATAAATATATATGAGAGATCACACAGCCATAAGTAATAACAAAGCAGAATACTAGATAGTATAGTAAAGCCACTTCAAGGAAGCAACCTCCAAAATAATGTAATAAGAGTAGAATAATCCATATATGATGATTAAATACTAACCACTACCTATTATATGTAGTCTACTTACCCATGGTTATTCCATAGGTTGACCTATCTAAAAACATAGAGAAATGTAAAAAGCATATAAAAGAGGTATGTAAGCCACAAGTCGGCCACACATATCCCTAGACACACCAATGAATAAGGGCATAGAAAATTAACACACTAAAATCTTACCACCTTTAGACTAGACATGAGGGAGAGCATAAGTAACAAACATGCATATGAAAACACAACTAAAACATTAAGAAAAAACCCTTTTATCTTCATTAGAGCCCCAAATAGTTTGTTGAAGTGGCTTGCTCAGATTGTGCATCAATAAATCTTCATCAATGGAGCTTTATTGGCTTCACCTTTCTATGACACATTATCTTGATTGATTGATTGATGATTTGGGCATGCTAACATCAATTACATGGAGCTTCTCTCTCCAAATTAGCATTATAACACTGACACTATCAAAATATTTTAAGACATTTAGTCATAATAAATTTACAACAAGAGAACTTAAAAATCAATAAGCATGGCCTTGTATTTATAGCCTCACGAATTAACTCTTACCTAAGGTGAGTTAAGATTGAGTTTAAACATGGAATAGGTTCACAATAATCCTAGGTGAATTGAGGCTAACTCTAGTTGATTTAAAAATTGTCATGTGATTATGATTTTCAATTACTAGGCATGGCTCTCAAACTAAATATTTTGAAAGATCTTGAAAACTCATAAAGGCAATGATGAAAAGGCTTGATATATTTCTTTTTAGAATTTTCATTTTTAGATATTCATTTATTGAAAATAAATAATTTAATTGAGAATTTAATATTTTTAATTAGATAATTCAATTTGATTATAATTTTTTCTCTTTCAAAATTTGATCAAGTGCCCTATTTAATGGGTCCATAGACCAAACTGCTAGTTATTATGTCACAAGGTGATTGAGGATGAATTTGTGAGAGATTTTTGTTGAATATGGGCTAGTATCCCAAATAGGGATGCCTCAACATGATTATGAGCATTGATGAATGATGTGTAGATAAAATTGGGATGTTAAGTGATTTTTAGGCTTAATTTGTAATGTTTGGTAGGAATCAATCTAAAGTATGGTTGAAAGTCAGTTATGGCCAGAATTGGATGTCTAAAATTTACCCTTGTTTGGGAATGCATTGAAAGATATAGGCATAATAACACCTTCTAAAATAATGAAAAGGTCATATATGACTAATCCTTCAATGGTGATGGGTAAGCTTTGGATTCCCCCTCGAGGGAGAAGGTAACAAAAAAGGTTGGTGATCATTCCCTTAAATAAAGGAAATAGATGGGGCCAAAAAAGTAAAAAGGGGTGGAAAATATTGATTTACCCACATGAGTTTATAATAAATGGCACAATGAGATGCCTTAGTTGGAAAGATAAAAAGGATGATTTACCCAAAGGCAGTTATAATCATTAAAAAGAAAATAATGATTTGCCTAAGGTGGTTATAATCATTGGCAGGATGAAAAACTTGCCCTAGTTGGGGGAATATAAATAATGATTTTCCTAAAAGAGGTTATAATCATTATCACAATGAAAATGTGCCCTTTTTAGGTAAAACAATGATAATGATTTGCAAAAAGGCAATTATAATCCTTAACATCCAGATATGTTGAAACATAATGATTTTCCCAAAGGTGGTTATAATCATTGGTACTATGGGTAGGATAATATAGAAAATTAGAAAATGTAGCTTACATACTGAATCCATACACATGGGATAAGAGTAAGCCAATACAAAGGACAAAGATGAATTTGGGAAACATGATGGAATGGAGATGCATGTCCTAACTAGCAAGGATTAAAATTCTTATGTGATTTAATTACTCTGTATGTGGGAAATGATTCAAGTAGATTGATAATTTTTTAGGTAACCAAGGATAAGTACCATGGCCTCATTGCTTGTAATATCTATCGAGTTGAGTTTTTATATAACAAATGATGGTAAGCATCATGATATAAAACACCATGACAACCTAGTTAAAATATACATAAGGACTGACACGTGATTAAATAAATAACTAAAAATAATGCACCAATGATAAAATACCATGATGATAATGATTAAATATGAATATATATGGACTTAATTAAAATGCACAAGGAATCACCTAATGAATCCAGATATACTAAGTCAAGGCATAATAATGAAAGCAAATAAATAAGTAAACAAGAAAACATATAGAAAGACAAAACAAAACAATGAGAACAAAAGGAAAAAAACACAAATGATGGTTAATAATAATGTTAGCATCAAACATATAACAAAAAAGACAACAAACATTTCCTTCATTCCATAGGAGACAATGAAAGCAACAAACAAAAATTGGGTGGAGAGAAGAAAAGAAAGGGGTAGTCGAGCTGACTCTAGATGTACTAGGCAAGTGGACATTTCTTACATAGTCTCATGGATGTAAGGTCTAACATAAAATTTAGGCCATATGTAATTCTCCCAAGAGATGGGATAGGAGAAAAATGATGATCGAGAAAAACATGATTGATGTTGTGGAGTAAATATGGGAATGATCTTGAAAAATGACAAGTGCATGAGAAATGGAGCCTAGTGGTCATTCCTGTATCAAATTAAAATACATAATTTGAAAAAAAACTCACAAATTAGTGAGAGTGTAAGGGTTAGGCCAAACAATAATGGGAACTAAATGACAAGTGGTTTCATATAAAATAAATAGGGGTCCCAAAATCCTTAAGACAAAGAAGTCATTGATTTGGTGATTTTTAGGATTTTTTAAGATATTTTACAAAAGTTTTTGAAATTTTATAAGTGTCTCAACTCAATGGATAATTACGCGGGACTAAATAGTCCAAATCTTAAAATGGTGACAACATTCAAACTTGAAATTGTTTGAAAAATAGAAAGAGCGTGGAAAAGGGGTGACTGAGATGACCTCAACGTGAGTCAAGCACTTCCTACATAGTCCCAAGATGGGACCTCAAGTCATTGTAGTTATTCCTTACAATGGAATAATCTGACTAGGTAACAACAAGTTATTAAATTAGGTAAATGACATAGTATGGCATAGGAATGGCAAGGTGGGACTCAAGGCATGATAAAGGTGTTGTTCCTAATTTACCCATAGGTGATTATAATTAGGAAATAATGGCATATGTCAATGATCTAATCTTCTCAAAGGTGGTTATAATTAGTATTATGTAGTGAGACACTAATTTTCCCATAAGAAGTTATAATCATGAATACTAGGAATGAAATGATATAAAAAAATGAAGGATGCAACTACCAAACCACTATCATATTGGTTAAAATATGGAGTTTGTCTAGAATATTCAATCAATTATTAGAACTTCATCTGAATCCCCTCATTGAAGGTGATTGAAGGACCAATGGAAGATAACCAAGGTCAAAGGGGTTGGGTAGAGAGGCTAAAATAAACAAGGTTTGGTCAATAGGGAAGGTATGATAGAACAATATAAGGTATGGTATATAAGTAAGGATGATGATATTATGGTATAACAAAAATGTGCCTCATAGATAATATTTAAAGTCCCTCAATTAAAGTAATGCTTGAGGTGTATGATGTTCATTGGCTCATCAATTTCATCTATGTCTAGTATAGTAAGCATGTATTCTATGGAGCCATAATTTGCAACAATAACATAGTGCCCTATCCTATTGGGTTTAAACTTTCCCTTATTCTTCTTCTCAGTCATGGTGTTTTTATTGATTTATTTGAGTACAAGATCCCCAAGTGCAAACTCTCTATGTTTAACTCACTATTTATAGTGGTCAGGGAGTCTGTTCTAGTATGCTTAAAGACTGTTGATAATGGCCATGTGTTTTTCATCAACTCTAGCTCTTACAATTGATATAATTGGTAATCTTCATCATCCAAGATGTGTTTTAACAAGATGCACATAGAATATAACTTGATCTCAATGAGAAGGATGGCCTCAGTGCCATAAATAAGGGAATATAGAATGTCTCTTATTAGGGTACCATAATTAGTGTAGTATACCTAGAGGGTATAAAAGATTTGGAGGTATTAATCAAGGCCAACATCATTGAAAATATTTTTAAGGATCTTGACAATGGTTTTAATAGATGTTCCTTCTTAACCATGACCTTGAGGGTAATAAGCAATAGAAAAATGTTTAGTAATGTTATACTCAGCACAAAGTTTTTTGATATCCTTATTTCTAAATGATCCACCATTATCAGATATAATTTCAGATGGGATATCATAGTGATAAATGAGATTGTTAAAGATGAACTTGAAATTTTTTTTCCTACTAATGTAAGTGAGAGGTATAGCTTCAACCCACATAGTGAAATATTTGATAGTGGTAATAATGTGTTTATGGCCATCGTATAAGTTTGGTTTAATATTCCCAATGAGATTGAGTCCCCATATTAAAAATTACCATGGAGTAAGAATTACTTTTAGTGTTTTAGTCGAGGCATGAATCAGATTGACATCCTTTGACATTTGTCATACCTTATGACATAATTAGTGTCATCTGCATCCATATTTGGTCAATAGTAACTAGTACATAGGAGCTTCTTGGCTAGGATGGCCCCACTAACGTGGGTTCCACATACTTATTATTAATCTTCCCATAATGCTAATGTTGCTTCCACTGAATTTAAACAATGAAGCAGAGTTCTATGAAAGTTGTGGCAGTATAAGGTTAGGCCAAGTAAGATATAATGTGAGGCTTGATGGGTAAAGGAATTTTATTATTTGTATGATAGGTCTAGTGGCATGATATGGTCATAAATCTAGGTAAAGAGGTCTAAATACCATATGGAGATATGACCAAGAATATCATAGATTGTTGTAATAGTTGAAGGTTCATGAGCTGACACTAGAATAATTTTAGTGAGGAATTGATATTATTTATCCTTATTTGTGTGATTGATCAAAGAGCCAATGGTGGCCATGGCATATGTGGTCTTATTACTGGCCTTGAGTTTGTGTTCAAACTTTATGCCAGTAATTTGTTGTTTGAGAGTGTCAATCATGGCCTTCTATGGTAGCATCTTATAATCTTTGGTCTAAAAATGGTTTGTAACTTGATTGATGATTAACTAAGAATCACCATAAACTTTGATATACTAAACATTCAATTATACTTCTTGATGAAGTCTTGTAGTGAGTACTTCATATTCAACCATGTTGTTAGTACAAGGAAAGTTGATATGGAATGATTTAGGGATAAGATCCCCCTATGGTGTAATAAATAATAAACATGAACCTAAACCGTGTGAGGTGAATGAACCATCAAAATATAGCTTCCATTTTTTATCTTTAGGAGGGATTTCAATAATGGTCATTATGGACTTGTTTGGGAATTGAAATGTTAGTGGTTTGATATCTACAAGTAGAGCTTTATCAAGCTGATATACAATAACTTATCCCTTCATACCCTTGGCATATTCAATCTTTAACTTGCTCAAAAGCATGATCTATTTAGCCATACATCCTTGTAAAGATATCTTAGATAGTGGATACTTGAGTGGATCTACTTTAAAAATAACCATCATATTATTGCTGAGCATGTAATGTTGTAACTTATAGGCTACAAAGACCATAGCTAAACATGATTTTTCCATGGGCATATAATTATGCTCATGCATGATGAGTGTAAAACTAAGAAAGTACATGACATGTTCTCTTTCATTATCATCATGCTGAGCTAGAAGTGCTCCCAAGGCTTTGTCTATAGTAGATAGATACAATAGGAATGACTTTCCTAGAATATGAGTTAACACAATATGTATATTAGCAAGATATTCCTTTAGGTGTTGGAAGGATTTCTAGTATTGTTCATCCCAATGAAATGTGACACATTTATTTAGTAAATGTGTAAATGGATAGCATTGATTAGACAATTAAAGTGTCAAATACATTGGATCTTACCTTATAAACTATTGAGCTACTTTAAATTAGAAAGTGGTGGAATCTTAGTAATGGCTTGTACTTTGGCAGGATCAACTTTAATGCCTCTATGAGAGATAATAAACCCTCAAAATTTACTTGAAGTGACATCAAATATTCACTTCTTAAGTATGAGTCTAACCTTGTATTCATGAAGCCTCTCAAATAATCATCATAGTGTAGCTAGATGATCAACCCTAGTCTTTGATTTACCTAATATGTCATCGAAATAGTCTTCAATAATGTCATCCATCATATCATGAAATATGATAGTCATGGATCTTTGGTATATGGCCCTAGCATTCTTTAGACTAAATGGCATATCCCAATAACATAGAATTCCACATAGAGTGGTGAATGATGTTTTGTGTTGGTCTTTTAGCACAATCCAAATCTAGTTATATCTTGAAAATCCATCCATAAGTGAAAGAATTTCATACCCTGATGTGGAGTCAACTATCATACCCTGATGTGGAGTTAAATATCATTTAATTTTTGGTAGAGGAAATTCATATTTGGGTCAATATTTGTTTATATCTCTAAAACTGGTGCATATTCTAATTCACTCTTGCTTTTTACAAATAGGAACAACATTCGAGATCCACTTTGAGTAGTTGATCGGTCAAATACGTCTCGCTTCTATGATTTTTTATAACTCTTTTTTTTATTAATATAGTAATGCAAGGATGCATCTTGCATAATTTATACTTCATATATTTGACATCAAGATGTACACCAATGTGGTGTACAACCAAAGTAGGGTCCAAACCTAGCATGTCTAAATAGGCCCAAGGAAAGATGTCAACAAATTCCCTCAAAAAGGATGTAAAGATTTTACACCCCTCCTCAATAAGGGAGGAATATAATTTGATCCATTTTGGGTCATTCAGAGTCCTGATGTTGAATTTTATAGTGTCTTATACAAGGAAAGTTGAACCATCATATTTAATATTTGGTAATGATATGAATTGGCCTACAATTATAAGGTCCTCTATTTGTATTGGATCTTTAAGTTTTCCTAAACAAGATGAATCAAAATCTCCCTATGGTAGGGATGGATATGTTACAAACACTATTGGGAATTCTTGGATAATTCAATCAAAAGAATGCAAAGCAAGTTCATCATTGGTGGTCTCATAATATTTATTCAATTAAAGGTGAACACCCCCATCTAATGGCACCTAAAACAAGTTCTCACTAGAAGACTAGCCTTTCTCTTTACTTTTACCCTAGTCCAAAATCACCTCAAAGAGGTTTTCACTTTGTGACCTCAATGTTTTATTCATTTATTTGTGGCTAAGAGCATTCACCCATTTTACACAATAGGCTAAAAGATATAGTTTTATTGAGAACCCTTGTTTATTGTATCTTAATAGAACATTGTCTCTTAGGCTTATAAAATTGGAAAAGGCCTCATCATTCTCAAACTTGTCTACTTGCACTATAGATTTTTGTTGGTCCTAGATTATAAGTTAAGGGTAATGAATAGGAAGCAGAGTGTGTCAGCTTACTTGAGTAAAGGTACAAATGGTATGTGGGTCAAATAGGTTTGGTATTGGCAAGGTATTTATAAATGTTGTGATCAGATTCTACTTCACTGTCAAAATCATTGTGACTATTCATTGGTGTTAGAACATGAATAAGATATGTGGGGTCACCCCTATGCAATTTAAATATGAGACCATAGATTCCTTTGTACTGTGTTATAGAAATTTGATCAAGAGTACCCTATTGATTTGGCTTGAAACCTCCTCCTTCAAAGGCTTGATTATTCATGATCTAATTAAGAATGGGATATGTGGCATGTTTATATTAATTGGACATTTTATCATTTTATAAGCAAGATTCATTATTGGCAAGTGGATCCTCTTCATGGCTAGTGGTCAATGTAAAAATGGTAGGAGCTAGACTGTGCAGATTACCTTTTCTTTTTCGTTACCATTCCTTATAAGGTGGATTAGCTTTAGTTCTTCCCTAGGACTTGGAGTTTTGTGGAAGCTTGACAATGTGAAAAGTTTCATGGGTTAAATACTCTATAGGGCCATTGGTTGAGATGGTAAAATGATTAGATAGTTTGAGAGGTGCCATATGAGAATATGAATCAAGGATAACTAGGTTTATGCAATTGGCTTCTTATAACTCAATAAGTATTTCTTTTTTGTTATCCTTTTTGGGAACTAGCTCTAAGCCAAAGTGATAGTTTTAGCTTTCGTACTTGGCCTCAAAATATTTTAAATGTTCATAATGCTATAAATATCCATTGAAGGTGACCTCGATGCCTGCGTGAGATAACTTGAGACACTAGTGCAAGGTTGAAGGTATTGCATGAATTTCATGTATTCAATGTCTACCTAAGAGTAAATTGTATGACAAATCTAGGTCTAAAGGCCCAATGATAACTATAAAGTTGATGGTGCCTTGTGATTCTTGTTCTTCTTTGTTGTAGGCCTTGGTAGTTATAATTTTTTGTTGAAGATAAACTATTATACATCAGAGATGTTTGATGCACTTCAAAGATACAATATTTACGACCAATCCATTATTTATGAGGACACATTTGTATTTGTGCCACATTATGATAACTTTAATGTACAATGGATTATTATGGAGAGGGATAAGGGATGACATATCACTTTGGTAAAAGGTCAATTGTTTGACTAGGGTTACATATGCAACCAAAACTTGGAATTTGTATAGAGTTAGGTCATTCGGAACTTTGGATTGCCCTAGGATTTTTGTTAGGATGTTTTTGTGGATAGTAGACATACGTAACAAACCCAAAATAGAAATTTGTGTAGGTCTATTTTGAATTTTTTCCAAATATCGAACATCTTTTCCTAAAGCATGGTATATGGCTTGTTCCTAACTAAAACAGTGGGTTGTATGGGTTTGGTAGTAAGTGGTTATGGGATGGGAATGGTAATCTTTGACCATTGAGTTGTGATTGCACATTAGGATTAGATAAAAGACTATTATTTCTATAAAATGATGGCAGAGGGGGTCCAAATAGGATAAGTCTCAATTGTCATTGTACTTATTTGTGTTCATAGGGTAATGACAAGTTATTAGTATAAGGTAAAAAAATAGTAATCCATGGTTGTTGTTGTGCCTATGTGTGATCTGAGGTCAAGGAAGGATTACTAACATAAGTGGATTGATTGCAATTATTTATCAATAATCCTATTTTTTTAGTACTTGGTCTTGGATTAATGGTGATGGTGGAAATATGACATTCCACAATATGACCCACCATTTTGGTGTAGTCATGTGCAACTACATGGTAAGTGTATTAGGTATTGGGATTGTTATAGCCTTGGTTCTTCCCATTTTTTTATGTTATTACTGCTAGTGGTATTTTGTCTTGATTGATAATATTGATCTTGTTATTTTGACCATTATAGTAGTTGTTATTGGTTACTATTGTTATGTTATAAAAAATGGTTCTGATAGATAGCTAGATTCTAATTTCATGTAGATGCTCTATTATCCAATGTGATCTCCCCATTTTCTAACATATTTTTAATGAGGTTTTTTTTCTTCACACAATGACATAGATTATGTCCATAAACATGATGGTATTCATAGAACTCATTCTTTCAATACTAGTTTGGATAAGGAATACCCTCAAGATAATGCTTTGAAATTAGCCAACTAATCATGTTAGCTATGTCTAGTTTATGAAACATGGATTCTATATGTTATCCAAGGTCATTAAAGACTCGATGAGAAGGAGTAGTTCTTCTTGGAGGAGGGGTTTGCAAAGGTAATGGTTTTACATTTAGAAAGTAGGTCTAGACTACTATGAAGGTTATGCTTTCTGAATGGGTTGCTGAAGAGGAGTAAGTTGTATTTACATTATAAGTTGAGAATATGGTGTTTGTACCATTTATAAATTATGTGATTTGGTTACTTTATTTCCAAAAACCTTCTTGTTGTGGTTGAATTTCATGGATTTTTCAAAGTTATTGGCCTGGACTAGTGCTGATGCTTACACTTGAACTTAATTTTGATTTTGATTATGGCCTATGCCTTGGTTTTGGTTCTGATTTTGGTTAGATGAGGTTAAGTTAATAATTCATTTTTTAACAAGTGCCTTCTCAATTATGAAACTTTTGTCCATGATATCTTTGAAATTTTATGCACACTAGAGTTCCAAATGTTAGGATATCTCACTGTGTAAATTTTTAGTGAACATAGTGGCTAATTATTTATATGTTAAGATATGAGTGAAATGAGTAGAAAATGCTCTCCATCACTGTAGATAACTTGTGAAACTTACACCAAATTTTTACTTGGCCAAAGTTAAATCAAGCAATGAAATCTCATGTTCAATATTATAAGAGATATAATGTCTAAATTTATCTGAGAGGTCATCAAAATCAATTACATAGTTCTTTGGTAGTTTTAGAAACCACTCCAAATCTTATCTGATATAATCTTTGGAAACAAGAGAAGTAAATAAATGTCATTATAATCCACTAAATGGCAAGCAATAAATAATTATATCAAATGGGCCTTAGGGTCTCCTTTACCCTTGTATTTATCAAATTTAGGTGGTTCATAACCTAGAGGAAATGGTGTCTAAAAATATTAATGTTTAATGGGTATGAACACACATCATCTAGATTAAACTTCTTGGTCTATTTCCCGTATTGAATGGTGGCAATTGCATACTTAATTTTCTAGAGCTTTTGTGCCAAGAAACTAGATGGAACAATGGCCTGAGGTTGTGGATCGGAGGTCAAAGGTCGAATACCTTGACCAAGGTATATTAGAGGAATGGTTTATTGTGGAATATTGGTTTGATGAGTGAACTGCCTAGGAATATGGATTCATGGATTGTGGTGTGGTTGTATAAACTACATAAATTTTCATGTGATATTATGGTTTTGATTTAGTATATAGGCATAAATTTGAGGGAATTATGGATATGATAGAAGGATATAGATTTGGGTAAATTACCATGCCTACTAAGGTTGAGAAGGGATTTGCTATCGACTAGTCAAACCTAGTTGAATAAGGGAAACTTGTGAACCAAGGCCATGTCATTGGATTTGTGGGATATTTTGAACAAAAGGAAATTTCTTCTTGGTTGGTACTTATTAGACAGTAATACTTTTGAGTCTTATGAACACCTATTATGAACTCGATGTTTTTTGGATAGTCAACATTTATCATTGACCAATGGACATACACTATGGATTAGATAATGTTTGTGATTCTAAAGGTATGTTGGTCTATGACTAGAGATGTATACTTATCACTACCTAGTGAGGTGGAACATTTGTTGTCCCCTATTGAGGTAGTAGAATATTCTACCTATATTGTGATGATATATTAAAATATGCATATTAATGTGGAATGTTAGTTATCATTTGTCGAGGTGGAGTAGAATTCATCACATTTTTTTGAGGCAAGGCACTAATTAACACTTGATTACTTATTCTTTGTGGTTTTGTGCTCAAAGTAGTAGTTGGTAGAGGATTAGATGTAACTTATTATAGTTAGGACATAGGATTTCTTTCCCCTTGATGTTGTGAACCACTCATGGTGTTAACTAAATGCACTTTTTGTGGAGTAGTTTTTGGTGTAGTTAAACCACTTTAACCTAGATTGGATGACACTTGTATGTTATCCACTATTTTTGGGACATTTTTATGTGTAGAATAAATAGACACTTATTTAATAGTTGGGATGTTGAACATGTCTCCAACTAAAGTGCTTTGTAGAAATAGGTCTATAAACAAATTATCTTGGCTCATCAATTTGGCTAATATTCCTATTAAAGGAGCTAACTCTATGAGTAGATCAATTGACATGGCCATGTTATTACAATTATGAACTATATTCAAATAGGTTTGATATACTATTTGCATTTACATGAAGTGGTCCTCCATGAGGCCCTTTCCTGTCATAAGCATATTGGGATTTTGATACGATATCTAGATGAGTGCTAAATGATTTATAGTAGAAGCCTATTTTATGGCTTGTGTATAAGGCATATTGAAAGGAACTCTAACTAGGCTAGGAAAATTTTCATGGGGTTTGTCTACTAGAAACATAGCCCCTACTTTTGTGGCTTTGAATAAAACTTTGTCTTTGCTTTCAAGAAAGTGATGATCAAACAAATAAAGATCATATTGTTGGGGGATCAATCCAACAATAGATTACAACTATGACAGCAATAAACGCGGAATTAAACCAGATTGACAAGTAATTAGAATGATAATATCAAGAACAAGAGATACAAGAAAACACCCTGAAAACTTGTATTAACAAAACTCTTTACAAAGGAATACAATTGAAGAAAGCTTCTTTCTTCCACACCTCTCCTAGATGTATAGATCTCTCAATAGATCTCAATTCCTCAAGAGCTCTCTCTCAAGAATAATCAACTCCAAGAAGCCTGGATTGATTCAATTCTGTACTGTTCTTCACACACAATGAATTCCAATAATTCACTACAAAATTACTTACTTACTTACTAAGCTAAGAAGATCTAATTCTACATATAGAATTAGGAGACTTGAGCATGTACAACCAACAAGCAGTTAAGCCTCTTGAACAAGGGCTCCAAAAATAGTAATGCTAATAATAGAGACGCGTGCTTGAGTTCACAACTCAAAATTATCATGCAAACACTCGCTTCTATCCACGGAAATAGCTTTCTGGACACGCAGGTAACCGACGTCGGTTCCTACTGCTTGTTTGTGACCGCCGTCGACCGACCATTCTGCCGACGTCGGTGTCTCTCCAACTACCTGTGACCGATGTCGGTCGCTCCTGACCGACGCCAGCATCTGTGTAGACCCGAACCTGATTTGTATGCTCCTTGGTGAAGCCTTTAGCTCCACACCCTAACAATCTCCCACTTGGAGATAAACCAGCTGCACCAGTACCTGTACAGCAACATCTTCTAGCTCCTCCATCTTCAACTCAATCATGAAGACCAATAGAAGTTGAATGGAAGTTCAACTTCTCCTTAGTAACCAGCTTTTTTAGCATATCAGCAGGATTCCTATCTGTATGGATTTTCTCCAGCTTTAACTCACCATCTTCCAATACCTGTCGTATGAAGTGATACCTTAGCTGTATGTGCTTGGTTCTTGAGTGAAAAGCTGAGTTCTTAGCCAAATGGATTGCACTCTGACTGTCACTATACAATCTGCAACTTCCATGCTCCCTTCCAAGCTCTTCCATGAACCGTGTCATCCATATCATCTCCTTGCTAGCTTTTGTAGCTACGATGTACTCTGCTTCTGTAGTTGACAAGGCTACAACCTTCTGCAACTTAGATATCCAACTAACCGCTGTTCCACCTATAGTAAAAACATAACCTGTGGTGCTTCTCCTGCCATCCAAATCCCCTGCCATATCTGAATCTACATAGCCATGTAGAGAAGTATCTGAACCTCCATAGCACAAGTGCCTACTGCTGGTTCCTCTCAGATATCTAAGGATCCATTGAACTGCTTTCCAATGTTCCTTACCTGGATTGGCCATATACTTACTTACCACTCCCACTGCTTGGGCAATATCCGGTCTAGTACATACCATTGCATACATCAAACTTCCTACCGCAGAAGAATATGGAACCTTACTCATGTACTCTACCTCTTCATATGAATTGGTACATTGTTCTTTGCTTAACTTGAAATGTCCAGCCAAAGGTGTGCTTACCGGTTTAGCATCCTGCATATTGAACCGTTTCAACACCTTGTCCACATAATCTTCTTGAGACAATATCAACCTGTGATTTTTCCTGTCTCTCCTAATGCTCATGCCAAGGATTTTCTTTGCTGCTCCCAAATCCTTCATAGCAAACGTTTGAGCTAATTTTACCTTAAGCTCTGAGATATCCTGCATGTGAGACCCTGCAACCAGCATGTCATCTACATACAACAATAGAATAATATATCTACCGTTATCAAATCTCTTAAAATACACATAATGGTTTGATTGACACCTACTGTAGCCGTGCTTAGTCATAAACTTGTCAAATTTTAAGTACCATTGCCTAGGAGCTTGCTTGAGGCCATACAAGCTTTTCTTTAACCTGCACACAAACTTCTCCTTACCCTTGACCTCGAATCCTTCTGGCTGTTCCATATAAATTTCCTCATCCAAATCTCCATGAAGAAACGCTGTCTTAACATCTAGCTGCTCAAGATGCAAATCCTCAAAAGCAACCAAAGACAATACAACCCTTATTGAAGTCATTTTAACAACTGGAGAAAAAATCTCACCAAAGTCAATACCTGGCTTTTGTGCGAATCCTTTTACCACTAATCTGGCCTTGTATCTCATCTGTCCATTCTTGCCTTCCTTTAACCTGTAGGTCCATCTGTTCTTAAGTGTTCTCTTACCAACTGGCAATTCAACCAAATCCCATGTTTGGTTCTCTCTTAAGGACTCCAACTCCTCAACCATGCCACGCTCCCACTCACTCTTGGACTCCACCTGTATTGCTTCTTCAAAACACTCTGGTTCTCCACCATCAGTTAGCAATAAATAATATAAAGAAGGAGAATATCTAATTGGAGGCTTACTCACCCTTTCTGACCTCCTGATGGGTGTCTTGGACTCGTTCTCAACAAGTTGTCCACCCAAATTTTCTGACAGTGACCGATCTCGGCCATCTGTAGACCTGTTACTGGCCGACGTCGGTTCTGCCTGACCGACCTTAGTACATGTACGACCGATGTCGGTCTCTGTATTGCCGACGCCGGTTTCTGTCCTGCCGATGCCGATTCCTAACCTCCCGATGTCGGTCTCTGTGTTTTCCTGTAAGTGATTATTTCTTTTTCCTGCGAGCTCACCTTGGACTTTCACCTCATCCAATTCACCATTGCTCTGCTCAGGCTGATTCAACTTCCTTAGCTGATCACAATACATCACTCTTTCGTTGAAAACAACATCACGGCTCCTGATTACCTTGTTAGTTTCTAGATTCCACAATCTGTAACCAAAATCATCTGAGCCCTAGCCAATAAACGTGCATCTCATAGACTTAACATCAAGCTTCTTTCTATTTTCCTTATCTATATGCACAAAGGCTTCACAACCAAAAACTTTGAGATATGAGAGATCAACCTTTTTACCTGTCCATGCCTCTTCTGGAATACCACCATCCAGAGCTGTAGAGGGTCCTCTGTTAATCAGGTACACTGCAGTGTCAACAGCTTGTGCCTAGAACTGTAAGGACAAACCGGCATGCAATCTCATACATCTTGCACGCTCCATTATTGTCCTATTCATCCTTTCATCAATACCATTCTGCTGAGGTGTCCTTGGAACCATCCTTTGCCTACGGATTCCATGCATGTAACAATAATCTCTGAACTTATGACTGCAGAACTCACCACTGTTGTCTGATCTCAGGCACTTTAATCTTTTACCTATTTCATTCTCAACCATAGCTTTCCAAACTTTAAAAGTATTAAATACATCAGATTTTCTTCTAATACAGTAGATCCATACCTTCCTTGTGGCATCATCTATGAATGATACATAGTACTGTGATCCTCCAATGGAAGCAACCTGAGCTGGTCCCCACACGTCTGTGTGAACAAGCTCCAACTTGTGCCTCTTCTTAGTAGATCCAATTTTGAGAAAACTAACCCTTTTCTATTTTCCAAATACACAGTGCTCACAAAACTCTAGATCTATGCCTTTTAAATTTGAAAGCATACATTTAGACTTAAGAATAGACATCCCCTTCTCACTCATGTGGCCAAGCCTTGAGTGCCACAATTTAGCATCCACATCTAAAGTAGATAAAACTGAAGGAGATTTGTTAGTAACACAATTACACAAATAGAGAGTACCTTCTCTCTTACCTCTGGCCATAACAAGTGCACCCTTGGTTACCTTCCAAGATTCTGCTGTGAGAGTTACTGTACAACCCTCATCACCTAGCTTACCTGCAGAGATCAAATTTCTCTTCAAACTAGGAACATGCATCACATCTCTCAACACCCATGTGTTGATATTCTGCATCTTCAGCTGCACTTTGCCTTTGCCAATTATTTTACAGGGCTCATCATCCCCTAAGTACACTATTCCAAAATCTCCTTGGATATAGTCACTGAAATATTCCCTGTTAGGAGTAGCATGAAAAGATGCACCGGAATCTAATACCCAAGATTCTATATTATTATGCAGAGAGAAAATTAAAGCATCCTGTGCAATACCTACAATCTTGGCTTCTTCCTTTCCTTCGTGCTGGTTGTCCTCCTTAGGCTTTGACCAACAATCTCTGCTTATGTGCCCCATCTTTCCACAATTCCAGCATTGTGGCTTCCTGCCATTTCTGGATTTAGATCTGCCTTTCCCCTTTGACTTGGATCTTGCTCTGCCTTTCTTGTTCTTCTCTTTTTGCCTTCCCCTGCTCTCAAAACTTAAAGCATTCCCAGATGCCTCTTCTGTGCTTTTCCTGCGTATTTCCTCATTCAAGATAACACTAACAACATCCTCTAATTTCAAAATATTTGATGCAGATGCAGTATTACTTACTGCCATTACTAAGCCATGCCAACTTTCAGGCAAAGAACATAATATCAAAAGAGATTTTCTCTCATCATCAAACACTATATTCACTGAACTTAATTGATTCACAATACCATTGAAATCATTCAGATGAGTAGACACAGATCCACCTTCATTCATATGCAAATTAAATAACTGCTTCATTAAATATACCTTATTTGAAGCTGAAGGTTTTTCATACAGATTAGCTAACGTAGTCATCAACTCTACTGTAGACTTTGCCTGTGATAAATTGGATATCATAGTGGATGCTAGACTCAATCTTATAGACCCTAGAGCCTTTCTGTCAAGAACTTCCCATTCTTCATCCTCCATGTCTTTGGGTTTCTTTGCAATACCTCCTAACGGTAAGTAGAGATCTTTTTGATACAGATAATCCTCTATCTGCATTCTCCAGTGTTGGTAATTTTTGCCATTAAACTTTTCCATTCTCAATTTACTTTCATCTGCCATTGCTTCTCCCACTCAAACAGAAATCTCTGTAAGAACCTGTAATCAATACACACTACACAGATCTGAACCACCTGTTAGTGAACCTGAGCTCTGATACCACTTGTTGGGGGATCAATCCAACAATAGATTACAACTATGACAGCAATAAACATGAAATTAAACCAGATTGACAAGTAATTAGAATGATAATATCAAGAACAAGAGATACAAGAAAACACCCTGAAAACTTGTATTAACAAAACTCTTTACAAAGGAATACAATTGAAGAAAGCTTCTTTCTTCCACACCTCTCCTAGATGTATAGATCTCTCAATAGATCTCAATTCCTCGAGAGCTCTCTCTCAAGAACAATCAAGTCCAACAAGCCTGGATTGATTCAATTCTGTACTGTTCTTCACACACAATGAATTCCAATAATTCACTACAAAATTACTTACTTACTAAGCTAAGAAGATCTAATTCTACATATAGAATTAGGAGACTTGAGCATGTACAACCAACAAGCAGTTAAGCCTCTTGAACAAGGGCTCTAAAAATAGTAATGCTAACAATAGAGATGCGTGCTTGAGTTCACAACTCAAACTTATCACGCAAACACTTGCTTCTGTCCACGGAAATAGCTTTCTGGACACGCAGGTAACCGACGTCGGTTCCTGCTGCTTGTTTGTGACCGCCGTCGGCCAACCATTCTGTCGATGTCAGCGTCTCTCCAACTGCCTGTGACCGACATCGGTCGCTCCTGACCGACATCGGCGTCTGTGTAGACCTGAACCTGATTTGTATGCTCCTTGGTGAAGCTTTTAGCTCCACACCCTAACACATATGTCGATGTTATGGTTGTTGTTGATCTTGTTCTATAAATGTCGATATGATATCAAGGTATTACATGATTTTTTCTTGATCCTACTCTAAGTATGGAGGCATGTTAACCAAATAGTGGGCTAAGGGATCGCAACCTTGTACCCCAGATCGATCAGTGTAAGGAGGATAAGGATCCATCTCACAAACTACATCATATTCATAGGGGTCATGAATAAAGTCATCTTATGAAACATCATTATCATTACCTAGATTATACATTGCTCTACTATGAGTATAATGATACATCTAGCTTAATGATGAATGTTTTGCAAAAAAGGCCTACAATTCTATAAACTCTTAGAAATAGTGTCTAAAATAAAAATGGTTTGAACTTGGTCTATGATGGTCTAAAGAGTGGTTTTTTATTTCCAAAGTAGTTAGTGCTAAAACTTGATTGAAAATATTCCAACTCCAAATGTTTAACATAATATTTATTACAAAAAAAAGTTAAGTGGATGAAATAAAACTGAAATTCCAAACTTAGGTATAAAGTGTTTCAAACAAGTCTAAACTAGGTCTAAAGAAACAAAGGTTTCTAAGTCCTTTATAAAATAAGGAACAAAATCTAGGCTCAAAATAGGTATGCTAAGTCTTTTGGAAAAAAATTCATAAAATCTAGACTTTAAACAAAACAAGGTCTAAAAGGCAAGAGAGTTAATATAGCAAATTTGAAACACTTTGACACAAACTAGGCATTCAAATTTAAACATACACTTGATCACTTTGAAAAAGACATTAAATTTTAGGCATATGGAAGATATACTACTTCCCTAAATTTAGGCATAAAAATAGTCTTTAAATTGAACAAGAAAGTAACCTAAGTTACACAACCTAGAAATTAAAGGCAAATGTCTAGGCTAAAATTACATAAGGCATAAGAAAAAGACAATCAATGTTTGGATATGAAAATGTCAAGGATAATTACAAACTTGATCTAAACGACTAGGCTTTTCAAAACAAATAACAAGGTAAACAAGAACTAACAACATGATGATATTATGCATATATCCAAAAGGCACACATGGTTTCAATTTGTAATTTTGAGCATAAGGCAACAAGTCTTTGAAATAATTTGAGCAGTGTAATGATGTTATATTTATATAAATGTATGAGAAATAGTTTGTTTCAAGATTCAAAGGCACAAGACTTGGAATAAAGTAGGAAGCATAATGATACGCTTTTCAAATAAATGACACACACATAGTTTTGATAAGCAACTAAGGCAAAGGTGTGATATCAAATGGATGGCATAACACCTCTTAAAACAAAAAAGTGATGCACAAACAAGACTCATTTTAGACATAGTATGCCAAATAAATAGTTTTGACATGAAATCATGCATGTAAAAAGGATAAAATGACAAAAACACCTAAGTATAATGTCTGAAATCCTAAAATTGACAAGGCTGCATCATACTATCAAATTCCATCTATATAATTACTCTTGAGAAAACTTTAATTTATTAATACAAAAATTAAATACACATGAAAAGTAGGGTTTTTAGGTGCCTTCTCTCAATATTTCATATGATGATATGGAACTTTGGGCTGCTCACCCTACATCAATAGTGTCACAAAAAGTGCGGTTGTCTAAACTATCAATTTTTGTTCATTTATAAATGTTCCCATATGTGTGGTAATAACTAGCCTACAATCACATAATTTCATTCTAATTTAACCAAATTGTTGTGAAAATGTCTTTTCATTCTCACAACCAGTACATCCATCAATTATTTAGTGTAGTGCGATGTCTGAGTTGCCCCTATGTTTTGAGGCTGAGTACCACCAATAAAGCTTGTTTTAACTACTCAAAACAAGAATCCTAGTGGGTCGCCCTTCATTTATATACCCCACCATGGAGTGGGGTTGAAATGATGCTGGGAGATGGATTCCCAGGTCAATGCTTCTCTAGAAAACTCATTGGGAGGTAATAAAATCTCACTCACAAGTCAAAATGCATAAAATAAAGATAAGTGGAATTAATTTAGGTTCATTTTGGAGTCACCGAAACCATACAAATTTTGGAAGGGCCTTGGTGACTTTCCTTCCATGATTTTAGACCAAAGTGATAAATGCAAAGAGTGAGTACTTTTGATCACCTATGTTGCCTAAATGGGATAGGTGAGAGCATACATGTGACACTTATTTTACGTAAACAAACACTTTCAAAAAACAATCATAAAAATGAAACTCTTATGATTATGTAACTAAAGTGAAAGTTTAGTTTTATAGCAACAAAATGAAATATGTTGTGAAATTTGAGCCCCTTGGCATGTTTTTTAAAATTGAAAAAAAAAAGAAAATAACTAAGGAATGAAAATAACTAAGTAAATTTTAAGCACCATGTATAATGTGTGTAAGATTTAACCATTCTTAAACTTTGCTCATTCTACCTTAGGACCTAAAAATTGTTAGAGGGTTTGCCTACTTAGAATCCCAAAATCACGTAAGAGAATAACATTTCAAATTTAGCTCTCAGGTTTTTTGATTTCTATCTTAGAAATCGATCATCATCGATCCATGAAGATCAATGTCGATCCAAAAAGATCAACATTGATTAAGCAGATTGTCAATGTTTCTTGAAAAACACACAAAAGCCAAGTCTATTTTTATATAAAAATGGTTATGAAATAAGCTTAAAAACCAAACACCTCAATATATTCTTCAAGAAATGGGTTATAAAAACAACCTATAGATATTTTAACACAAAATAAAGATAAGATAATTAAGTAAAAACCACTATTAGCTATGTTCTTAGTCATATTATATTTTTCACACAAGGATCATGGTTGATTCATTTAATCGATGTTGATCTAGAATATCAACATCAATCCATATAACCTATAATTTACTAAAAAATAAAATGACATAAAAAAAATTAAAACTTAAAACTTGAATATTTTTATGCATCCATTAGAAAAAATAAAACTAGCATATCAACCTTCTTGGCCATATAGGATATTAGGGTCCCACCAGGTTGCCATGATGTGAACAAGGAATACATAGAAGGGAGGTTAGTCTTGTGTTAGTCTAATAAAATAAACCAAAGTAAGACACTAAAATGCTAATACCTCTAGCCTAGACACTATGGATAGCATAGGTATCAAACAAACATATGAAAATATAACTAAAACATAAAATAAAACACTATTTTATCTTGTTTAGAGCCCTAAATAGTTTGTTGAAGTGGTTTGTTTGGCTTGTGCATCAATAAATATTCATCAATGGAGCTTTGTTATCTTCACCTTTTCTTGGTACCTTGGATTAATTGATTAGATTATGATTTGGGCATGGTAACATCACATACATGAAGCTTCTCTCTCTAAATTGGCATTATAACACTACACTATTAAAAGCTTTGAAGACATCTACGCATAATAATTTTACAAAAAGAGATTTTAAAAATCAATAGGCATGGTCTTATATTTATAGTATCAAGAGTTAACTCTCACCCAACGTGAGTTAAGGTTGAGTTTAAACATGGAATGGGTTTAAACTAACCCTAGGTGAGTTGAGGTTAACTTCAGTTGAGTTAAAATTTGTCATGTAATTATGATTTTTAATTACTAACCATGGCTTTCAACTTAGATATTTTGGGATATTTTGAAAGTGTTTGAAAACTCATAAAGGCAATGATGAAAAGGCTTGACATTTTGATTTTTGAAGTTTCTATTTTTAAATATTTATTAATTTAAAATGGATAATTCAACTAATCATTTAATCTTATTTAATTAGATAATTCAATTTGATTAGAATTTTTTCTCTTTCAAGATTTGATCAAGTGCCCCTTTTAATGGGTCCATAGGCCAAAGTACTAATTACTATGTTACAAAGTGATTGAGGATGAATCTATGAGAGGTTTTTAATGTACATAGGCTAGTAATCCAAATAGGGGTGCCTCAACATGATTTTAAACATTGATGAATGATGCATAATTAAAATTGTGATGTTCAATGATTCATAGGATTAATTTGAAATGTTTGGTAGGAATCAGTCTAAAGTCTGGTCAAAAGCCATTTGTGGTTAGTATTAGATGTCTACAAGTACAAGTGATGCAATAGTGTATTTTACCTTTTGACTGCTTCATATATTAAAATAATGTTGTAGTGTAATTTGATAACTTGAAATAGATAGTACTTTTTTATTATAGAGTTTCCTTATCAAATATAAAGGTGTATTAACTAGACCATATCCTTTGTGTATATAGGAAACTTTTGAATTTCAATTAGAACCTAGTGACATGATAAAATCTAAACATAGGATGGGAAAACATGGATAACAAAATGATGATAATATAAAAGATACAACCAAAGATAACAAGATAAGACTAGATAGATCCATTGAGCCTACAAACTAACATTGATGATAGTATCTAGGGGCTAAAATATATAGAAAACAAGCACAATAAGTAGGGGTCTCTAGTATATATTGGATGAGGATAAACAAACGTAGCACGTAGACCCAATAAGAAGGTAAATCAAGTGAAATAAGATGGAATCGAATAGGTCCATGAGAGACCGCATCACTAGATGTCTAATTATTACTAACAAGGTATATGCATGTAATAAAACCATTAATATGTGTACTTATACCAAAAATGGATGTCTATATAAATGTGCACTACTGAGATAGACATGTCTAGAACATTAGTGTATGGTCTTGGGAAAGTTGTACAACCCCTTATGTGTAGAGTGCACTTTCTTTCTTTATCTCATCATTTTTGTCTAATAACCATTTGATGTTGTCTTGCGCATCAAAAGGGCCCTAATTGGAATTCAATTTATCTATAAATATACAAAGATTACAATCACTGACATAGAAGGCAATCTAGAGAATTCAAATTTTATTCATGAAAATATATTGATTATTTAAGTAATTAAACAACAAATCAATAAATCAATCAATCAATAGAGTATTCATTCAAGCACATAAGTTAATGCTACACACATTGGTTGGTTTTTTAAATCATCGAGTTTTATTTTTTTCAATATTTTAATTATTCAAAGTCTTAGAAAAATTCAATACTTTTTAGCTATTTTGTAATATAGTACACCCTTAAAACGCAACATTTCCTTAATATTTAATTTTTTTTTGCTCAATTAGGGTAAGAATAAAATATTTTTCTTGTAAGTGATTGGAGCAAAATATTACAAAGAATACCAAGGCTTTTGGAGACTATATAGAAGAATATATAGTCAGTTATTTTTTCATGCATGTTCGTACTTTTTTATATAACACTAGTGTTGAATCCACACATTACTACATGGCGTGTGATTCACATCATCAATTGGGTCATTTTCACATCTTTACATAAATTATTTATTTGATTGAATGAAATTGTGATGAAAAAGTAACACAAGAAATTTATAAATTTGTGTTATGTTTGAATAATTTTTTTTGAAAGTAGTATTTGACACTTACATATCAATTTTTAAGTGTTATTACTTGTATGCAAGCTTCATATTTAGTGTTGAAGAGGACAAAGAGAGAAAGAGTAAGAAGGAGAAAGGCTAGCAACATGTTATTTTTGTTTGAAGAAATAGCCAAGTGCAAATTAGTATTATAATACATTATTGTTTGCAATACATGTTAATAAGTGCAAATTGGTGTATATATGTGAAATTTTGCAAGTTCAAAAATTAGTAAAATACTTGATAAAATCATCGAAATTAGATTTATGTTTTTCAAAATAAATGTAAAATTTTATAAAATTGGGTAAAATTAGATTCAATTAGGGAAATTACTGGTATATTTGGAAAATGATAGAAAATAATGAAAATGTCACGAAATAGGGGAAATTAGAGAAAAATTAGCAAAATATAGGAAACTTAGAGTAATATTAGGCCAAAATTACAAAAGAAATAGTTAAAATTGGGGAAATAAGGATAAAATTAGATTGATATTAGGCCAATATTGATGAAAATAAAGAAATTATTAACAAATGGAGAAAATTAGATAAAGTAGAGAAATTAGGAAAATTTATGGATATTAGTGAAACTTGGGAAAATTAGAAAAAAAAAAGTAAAATTATTCTATACTCAAAAACTTTTTAGAATTATTTAAAAATATGAATAATAAAAAACTAGGTAAAATTATGAAAATGAGTTAAATTTAGTAAAATTAGAGTAAAATTGAAGTAAAATTAGGCCAATCTTGATAAAATTAAGGGAATTATTATAAAATGTATAAAATTTGGAAATAAGTGAAAGGGAAAAAATTAATGAAACTTTAGGAATTCAGTGTTAAATTAAGCCAAAATTCAAAAAAATTGTGACAAATGGGTAAAATTGTAGAAATAGGGAAAATTAGTAAAAGTAGTTGAAATTTGGGAAAATGAAGAGAAATTAGTGAAATTAGTGGAACTTGTAGAAATTAGAAAAAATAGATTAAAATTATTCCAAACCTGAGAAGTTGTAGGAATTATTGAAAAATATGAATAATTAGAAAAAATTACATAAAATTAGTCAAACTTATGAAAATTATAATAATTTTGAAGTAAAATTAGGCCCATATTGATGAAATTGAGGGAACTATTAGAAATATATATAGAATTGTTGAACAATGGAAAATTATGAAAATTAGTTAAACTTTAGGATTTTTAATGGTTAAATTAGGCCAAACTTAACAAAATTAGTGACAAATGGGGAAAATTGTAGAAATTGGGGGAAATAGAAAAAGTTATAGAAATTAGTGAAACTTGGGGAAATTAGGGTTAAAATTTGAATAAAATTAGGAAAACCTTGATGAAATTAGTAAATTTAGTGACAAATAGGGGAAATTAGATAAATTAAAAAATATATTTAAACTTATGGCTATTAGTAAAATGTTGGGAAATTACTACAAAATTAAAATTGGGCTAAGATTGATTAAGTTAGGTAAACTAATGACATATAGGGAAAAAATATTAATTATAAAAATTAAGGAAAATTACCTAAATTAATGAAACTTAGGTAAAATAAGGGAATTAGAAAAAAAAGGCCAAAGTTGATGAAAATAGGGAAATTATTGACAAATTTGGAAAATTATATAGATTTTAGAAATTTTGAAAAAATATGGAATTTAAAGAAATTAGGCAAAATTATGGAAATTAGTAAAACATAGAGAAATTATGGAAAAAATAGAATAAAATTTAAAAACTTAAGAAAATAGTGACAAATGGGTGAAACTAAAGAAATTGGGGAAAGTAAGTTAAAATTAAATAAAGTAGACTGAAACTAGAATACAATTAAAAAATAGATTAATTTGTTGAAATTAGAGGAAATCAGGATAAATGTGATAAAAGTAGGAAAATGATGGAAAATTACAAAAATTAAGGTAAATTTGGAGTAAAATTAGGGAAATTATGGTAAGATTAGAGAAAGTATAGACATATTTTCATTATATGTTTTTTTTTCAATCTTAAAATTACATAAATTAGTGAATTTTTATGTTTTTTAATTATTATTATTATTATTATTATTATTATTATTATTATTATTATTATTATTATATTTTCATTCGAAGGTAAGATTTGTCCTCCAAGTAACACAAAGAATCATATATGCCTTGATATATTTATATTACTATGCTGTTTGATAGCATCAAATTATGAGCTTCCTATAAATATATCTTTCTGAATGGTGTATGACTTCTTAAGGTTTATGTAAAATTAGGACATGAATTTTAAATATTGTGTTGTTTTGATAGCTAAACATATAAATACCATTTTTAATTAATATGTTTTTTATTCTCATAAAATTGTGTATAGGTGTGCAAGGTTTGTATTCCATTCTTTCTAAAGACCTCATTTATCATTAGAAGATAAGCTATACCCTCTAAATAACACAAATAATTAGTGATTTCTTTAAAAAAAATAGTATGGTGTTATTTACTGGTATAGAATCATTCACTTATTATAAACAAAACTCTATGAATAGTATATATCTTGTTTTAGTGTTTATATAAAAATAATTAATGGGTTTGAAAAATTGTGCTACTATAATAGCTTGACATGGATGAAAAAGATATGGGAAATGCAAGTAATGTCTTGTGCATTAAGTTTAAATCAATGTATCTACATGAATGGAACCATAATATTTTTTGGTATTGGTTTTGTTTAATATATTGAAATCTATTTTTTTATACACTTTTTTCCATAAACTTCTATATTGGTCATATGATCATGATTTAATAATTTCTAAATCCCTATTTTTTCATTATAAGGTATCTTTTAGGAAAATATATGGACAATTTTTGGTAGGGTTAGTATGTAATATCACCAAATGGGAGGATTCAACCAAAAAGTGGTTTCCTCTAAAATCCACAATTTCTAAATTTTGAATTAAGTAAAATCAACAAACCCTAGATGTTGTAATTACACCTCCAAATTGAAAATTAACTCTAATTCACCTTTAAATAAATACCTTGTGAATTTGGCCACCAATGGCTCTTACCACAATGAAGAAAGAGATTGAAATGAATGTTTAAATCCTCTAAACCCTAGTGCCACACTAATAAAATTGAAGTCCTTTCCCACTCTAATCCCTACTCAAGCTTAGTCTAATATAATGACCAATATTTATTAAATTACTGTAATAAGTAAATCAAAATGAAACCCTTGTAAATCTGCCCTCAACAAATATTATTTCTGACAAATAACTAAAAACTTCAAAAATTCATAACTTCCTCAATATTTAAAATTATGATGTAAATACGAGCTCAAACTGATCCCAAAAATATTTAATATCAAATAAATATAATTTCAAAATTTTCCATCCATGATAAGGTCACTGGACCTTGCTCCAAAATTTTGAAAACCCTAGTTTTTAAGATTTACCTCTTCAAACATCAAACCCTATATCCCAAACAAGTCACCACACTTGGGAAAATTAATACAAAAAATAAAAATAAATATTATGCATCAAATGGACCCAAAATAGTTCACCAAATTCTTTTAATAGCCTCTCAAATCAAATCCTCCTACTCTAGGGAAAATAATAAAACCTCCTTTAGCAAAGTCGGCATCAAAAGGCACCTTTTGTAGAATAATCAGCTCCAAAGATGTGAAAATATATTGGCTATTCATCTCAATATCTTCTTCAAGAATGAATAAATAATATCAAATTCAACATATATTCAATTGTGATCTTTACCTTGTATTTATGTAGACACCTAGATCTAGCCACCGATAACCTCAAACTAGGATTTTGACCAATTTCCACTACAATGCATGATTTGGCTTAAAAACACTATAACATGATAAATGATTTGAAACTAATATATTAAAGTTCCAATTTTGGCTATGGTATCACTAAATAGGGTAATACAATTTATGGGCTAGCTAACTTTGATCAGATCATTTCAAGTCAAAATGCTAATTTTGCACCTAGGTGCTCTGGATTGATCTTTCTTATCAAATCTCTTACAGAAGATGTGTGCCTTAATTATTTTTTGTTGGTAACATATTGAAATGTAATATAGATCCAATGCATCTGACATTGAATTACAAATTCAATCCAGTCAAAATTTGGACCAATAATAAGGAATTTTGATCAATTTGAGTAATTTGTGCATAAAGTGCTTAAACATGCTTAAGAGCTTGTTAAACTAAATTAGAGTCTAATTAATAATTCCATGGAAACTTGTTGAATACTTATTTTTGGAAATGAATATTTATTTTTTGCATCATCATGTGACCTTATTTATTGAGAAGACATCCCTAGGCCATAAATTCCACAAATATCAGGATTCATGCCCTCCATGCCTCATCAATGCCTTCCATGATACCTTCCATGCCTCTTAATTGACCCTTATTCTAATTCCATCATGAGGATAATTAAAAAAATAATTACAAACATTGAATTAATCCTCAAGCACATATCTCAATCTCAAGATGGACAGTTCGGGTTGATTCTAGACATTTGCAAAAATATATAAATAAGAGGCCTTAACACATCATTTCTAATTATTGAAAATACAAAGTTATAATGTATGATTGGTTATAAGATCTTCATGAAACTAGTGTTACCATGCCAAATTGATTCCAAGGTAAGCCAAGCCATAAGCCAAAGATTCCAAGGAGAGATGGAGGTAGCCAAGCTTCAATTGCCAAGGACTTCATGAGCACAAAATTGAGCAAGCCACTACTACAAAGGCATTTGGAGCATCCAAGGAAGGTGAAGTAATTCTTATGTTTATTCCCTACTTTTTAGTTGTTTTTTTCATTTGTTTTTGTTAACTAATTTCTCCCTATTGTTTAGGCCTAAAGATGTTATGTTATTAGTGTGTTTCTTTCATTTTGTTTTCATTTTGGAACAAACATCATACTAACCATCCTCTCTTGAGTCAAATTTATAGATCACATTATGGTATGCCCGGTGTGACTAGATGCATATCACACCTGAAGAAGATCATTTTAAAACTTTAAAATATTCATTTGGACCCTTAAAACTCTTGTAAATTAATTTTCCAACTTTATTTTATCATTTTTGTTTGCCATAGTTTTACACAGTAACCAACATTGGCAAGTAAGACTGTCATCAGTTGCATATCTTAACTATTGTAATTTAGCAAAACTGACATTGGTTTTATACCTTTCATCAATCATATTGGTATAATTGATGTCGATTAGATAACTGACATCAGCTATAAAATGTAACCGTCATCAGTTGTATAAACTAATATTGGTCACTATGTTTTTCTTAAAACATAGCCCTGAGATCTCTTTTCCTAAAGTTTATTGTTTCAAAATAAAAATATCTTAAAATCTAAACTACATGATAAAATTTTTACTATAGGACCAAGCTTGACATTTGATAAAAATATGTTATATCACCTTTTACATGCTTAAAAATCAATTAGGAACCTTGTTTTGGTGTTTAAAAAAAGAATTTTTGATGTTTATGGTGAATATTTTCAAATTTTGTAACTAAGACGAAGGGTTCAAATTCAAACCACCCCACTTTCCCTTTGGGATTAAAAATGAACTCACCTTTTTAAATATTTTTGTATTTACTTGGTTGTTTAAATTAATATTTTGTCTGGCAATAAGAGGAATGTTACATGTATGCTCTTCCATTTATCCCCTTTAGGGAACCATTGGTATCAAAAGTGCCATTCATATTTCAAGTAACCTATTCCAAGGCTTAGAAACAAATTCATCTAAATCACTCCCCAAAAACTCATCAAAGTTTGGGTGACCTTGAAAACTACCTTAAAGTCTTTCTACTTTCATGTTTTCTTTATTTTTATGAAAACTTGGCTTTAGAGGGGGACTTCATCACCTCATGTGAGTTATTTAGGGAAGTTTTAACCCAAGGTTTCACCTCCTATCATTGAATTAATTTAGGTCCTAATTGGAGCTACACATGGGATGTAGTGGCAATTTGGACATCGCACTACATTGAGTGAACAATAGGGTGTAGTGGTTACATTAAGTACTAGACCTTTTTACAATAAGCCTGGTGATATGAACCCAAAATCCATGCCTTTATTTTGTATTATTTGGCATTAAATTCATTGTGAAATTATTCCCCTAAAATTTTTAGAAACTTATTAGATTTTAGACAAATCCTCACTTGTCACGAAAGTATTATTGGTGCAAGGTGCACCTCAAGGTCCATGTCATAGTATTATCATTTGAGAGAAGGGGGGTGTAAAAACCCTACAATATAATGCACATTTACTTTTAGATTAAAAATTAAAATCCTCTTAAATGATGTATATTAACGGATTCCAACAATACCAAGCATCCTTGTCAGTTTAGGATCTAAAAGTGATTAATTAGTTGGTCTTGTCCTAGACTAGAGTCTTGTTTGAAGTCAAAACTTGGTGTAAAAAAAAATCCAAACCAAAAACATATTCCAAATTTTCATTTGAAAAAAGAGGTGTTATGCTACCCACATGAGATCATCAATTTGCCTTGTTTAAAGTTCACCAAAATCTTGAGATTCATATCATCAAATTTGGCATAGTTATGCTACCCAATTAAGTCTAAACCTTTACCAAAGTTGTTTAAGTCCTTCACTTATAATCTAAATTCAAATTTTCACCTTTATAAGTTCATAGGATTTATGTGTTAAGTGGGTTCACCATTTTCATTAAACCTGAGGGAACTTAGGTTTAATATCCAATTCAGGTTGAAGGTTGTTTAAGACTAATAATCATTGTCATCACTTGATACACTTAAGCCATTTTGTGCTAGACACTTACACTTTGAGTATATGCACCACAACATTTTGAGTCATAAAGAATAGTGTTATGTTGTCAAAATCATGGGAAAATGTTTTTGTCTTAGAGAGTTTTTGAAACAAACTTTTTTGTCACACATTTTGGGTAGTATAACATCATTAATATACATAAAAAATTTCAAATATTATTTCATAGAACCTCTTGTATAGAGTTCCAAATTAGTTCTTACATTTTTAGACCAATCTGAGTGTACTTTTATGATCTTTTGTCTAAAATAGTTAACCGTTCACTTTTGTCTAGATTTTTTATCAAAAGAACCAAGTTTTATACCACTTTTTTAGAAAATAAACTATTTATAATGTGCCTTTTGTTTCATACCTTATACCTAGTTGATCAAGTTCATGTCCAAGAATCAAATGCCTAGTGCTTGTTAGAAGTGTTTCAAATATGTTATATTAAAACTTTCATCTATTTCAAAGTCTATCTTTTGATGTCGTTTGGCCAAGAGTCCTAGTGCATGCCTTGTTTGAGCTTGGATTTTGATGCCATGTTTGGCTAAAAGACCTAGCAACTTTTAAATTCCTAGATTAGACTGATTTTAAAACATTCAACCTTAAAGTTTGGCATTTTTGATTTTTGGTCCATTTACTTGCTTATCTTTGTGTGAATAATGAAACATTACATAATTCACACTAGCTTTTTTCCTCACAAATATTTGCATAAACCTTTTGATCCTTTTGAAAAATCTAATCCAAGTTGGAACATCATTTGTTTTAAACATTTTCCTTTTTAGAATTTTTATACATCTTTGACCTTTTATCACAAAACATTGACTATGGATCCCAACATGTATTCCTACACTTGTAGTGGACTCAGGTAAAATCTAAGGATTAGTAATGTAGTTACATAATAAGAAATGGTGCAAGACCCCTATGTGGATAATATTGCTTATGAGATGGATTCTTATCCCTCTTATAATACTCAATCAAAGACATAAAGCCAAGATCCATTAGCTAACTATTTGGTTAACACACCACCTTATTTAGAATAAGACCAAGAATAAACCATACAATACATAGCTACAATACCTATAGTGGATGAACTAGTTATTTAATAGTCATATTCTACTAATATGGCCTCCACATATGATTAATTTTTGTTTGAGTAATATTTTTTAGAGAAAATAGATGATATTTTGATTACATCCATGCAGGTAGGGGCCAAGGTTTTTGCATACTTTCTCCATAAAAATTTATCAAGTCTAGTAAGAGTGCCCCACAATATCATTTACGATCAACAGGCTTATTCTAGCAATCCTATGGCTCTAGTCCAAAAAATGTACCAAGTCCATAATATACCTAATCGAGGAAAAAACATCATGGAAGATCACTTTAACCAAATGTAGAAAGCATATCAAACCTACCTAAATCTAACATGTGATGTCAATCAGACAAACATCGTAAGCAAGCCTCTTATTGACCTAGTTCCTTCAATAGGAGTATTGATAGTGTTAATTGGACAAGATAATCTATGTTTAGACCCATTCATACAAACTACTTCAATAAATAACTTGATGCATATGCCCATTGTTGAAGAAGTGTCTTCAGACCCTACACAAAATAGTGAGCCAAACATAATGGACAATGTGTAAATAATGTTCAATCTCAATCAAAGTGGTACTAATGCACAAAAAATTAGCCAACAATATGTGCCTATAGTTCATCCCAAGAATGGATCATCATACCAGGGAATAGGAGTTTGTACACCCCAACCTCAACTAGCTGCTTCCTCAAGTCTACAACCTATAGGACTAGGTAATCAAACAAAAACTAATGTCATGCCTCAATGATAAAATGATAAATCCTACTCCTCCTCAATAAGTAACAAGTAGTATTCCATAATAACATGCACAATCTAGTGTATCAAAAAAATAGAGGACAAATACATCTCCACCTCAATTAGGGGCAACAAATATTCCACCTCACTAGGTAATGACAAACATACCTCTTTAGTTGTAGACTAATATGCCAATCCAAAACCAAGTAATGAATAGTTAACAACATACAAATATTGGTCAGCGACAGATACCAAATCTTCACCCTAGTTTTACTTCCTCATAAGAATTCATGTAATAAGGAGGTTCCCATTTTTCTCAAGTACCTACTAGACAACCATTGGTTCAAAATGTGCCACAAATTTAGAGATAGGGTCTTGGACCACAAGTCCTCACTCAATAAGAAGGTTTGATTAGTTAACAACGTGTCCATTTTCAACCATAGAAGGCATATTATAGTTATATCACTTCATCCAAACCACAAAATACTCCAAGTCAAACCTGTATCACCAACCCAAACCAGAATATCATACAACCAATTATGTAATTTCATGTACATCCGAATCTATGTATGCATATTCTTGATCTATTCCTAAACTAAAAAAATGTAACACAATAGGTATCTCCATCATACCCTGGTCAAAGTGTCCCACTTATGACCTCCCAACCATCTATCCAAACCAATAATCTTCCTCAAACTAATGTCCCTTCTAGTTTCATATCTCAAGAATTGCAAAAAATGAAGGATGCAATTGCTACTATTCAAGCTAGAAAATAGATTAAAGATTTCAAATTGGATGATGTGTGTTCCTACCCATTCAACATGGAGTATTTGTAGATACCATTTCCTCTAGGATATGAACCATAGAAATTTGACAAATATAAATGGAAAGGTGACCCTAAGGCTCATTTGACCAAATTTTCTATCACATGTCAACTAGTGGCATATAGTGACGTTTACCTTTTGTTATTGTTTCCAAGAAGCTTGGTTGGACAAGATTTAGAGTTGTTTTTAAAGTTGCCCAAAAATATAGTAATGGATTTTGATGATCTTTCTAATAAATTTATGTATCACTTTTCCTATAATCTCAAGCATGAGATTTCATTAGTAGACTTAACACAAGCAAAGAAAAAGGTTGATGAGAGTTTTACAAGTTATTTATAGTGATGAAGTGCCCTTGCAAGTTGTTTCACCCATAATTTACTAGATAAGCAATTAGCCACTATGTTTACCAAAAAATTACACAATGAGATAGCTTATCATTTAGAATTGTAATGTGCACATACATTCAAAAAGATCACTAATAAAGGTTTATTGATCAATTAATCACTCATCAATAAAGGAGTCATCAAGATTAATTAAACTAATCAAAATCAAGGTACCAATCAAGGAAATGACCAACATTAACATCCCATTCAAGCACCAACATCACAATAAACATAAGCCAATAACCAAGAAAGATCAAAGCAATTCAACCACAATATTAATGTTATGGGGAATGGAGTAATTGAATCCTATCATATACAAATGGTGTAAACATCATCTGTACCACATTTTCAACTTACTCCTACCCATAAACCTCTCTAACCAATATCATAATCTCAACAACCAAAACATACATAACAAATACAATAGTTGTTACCATTGCAAACCCCTCCTCTTAGGAGAATAATGCCTACACATCATGTCTTTAGTGACCTAGGAAAACCTATTAAGTCTATATTTTGCAAGCTGACTTCTGATAATATGATTAGTTGGCCTATACCAAAGAATTATCTACAAGACATTCATTATCTTGATTGGTACTATGAAAATAAATTATGTGACTATCATCAGGTCAATGGGAATAATCTATGAAGATATGTCCAAATCAAGCATTTGATTGAGAATATGTTGGAGAATGGGGAGATAACATTGGATAATAGTGCTTCCACTTTTAATAAAACTCTTTAGATTTATCAAAAACCCCTTCCTTAACATAACAATTAGCAATAACAAAATAATCAACAACAACAACAAAAATAATGGTCAATATACCAACAAAATCAATAATATCAAAATCAAAGGCCAAACCAACAGAATCAACAAAATCAATATTAAAGCCCACAAAAACAAAAGAATAGACAAAACCAAGGTCAAAATAGTAATAACCAACAAACCTACCATATAAATGTAAATGACTACAATAGGTTTGTATGTCATATTATAGGGGGTAGCATTAATACCATTTCCATTAATCCTAGACCAAGCACTAATCAACCTAGACCATTGTTAAACAACAACATTCAAAAAAATTACATGGATAATACTTATTTGACCTGGGAATGCATACAAGAAAAACAACAAACTAGGACTTCCCCTTTTGGACCTTATATGAACAAATCATCCTTGCCACATGACCGCATGCAAGTGCACCAACATCCAAGACTTGTCTTATCTGGTCTCACACCATTCTCAACATTGATTAGCAATAATGGTCTAGTATTAAATCTTTATTTTTAAATAAAAACTTGGAGGTCAAATATTACTATCCCAGGCCTGCAACCATTCACTACTATGCCTGTCATTCAACAAACTGTTCAGCCTCAGAATAAACCATTCACTATTGACCAAGATAAAAAGTTTATTATGGAATAATTTTAGAAGACACCAACATAAATTTTTATTTTATATTTATTTTAAATATCAATAATTCACAAGAGCATCTTGAATGATTTTTTGACCCAATCCACTATTGCTAGTGATATATCCCCTAATAAATTTCAATCTTTAGTTGGACACCTAGCTCCAACCCAACAAGTCACATTCGACCAAAGAGATATGTCTTCTCTTGGCCCACTCTAAAATAATACAATATACATATAAGTTTATATAATATGGCAAAAAGTGAAACATGTCCTTATAGACAATGGATCTAGCCTCAACATAGTGTCTCTATAGCTCATCGAACTTCTTAGCTACATAATGGTAGATCTCTAGCTAGAAATAATAAATATCAAAGCTTATGATAATTAGGAAAGAGAATCACAAGGCACCATTAGTTTTCTAGTTATCATTGGGCCTTTGACCCATGATATACTTTGTCATGTGCTTGATCTTGAGTTATCATATAATGTGCTTCTAGGTAGGCCTTGGTTACATGAGATTCAAGCAGTCCTATCAATGTTTCACCAATGTATCAAGTTTTTCCACTCAGGGTTGAAAGTAAATACTCTTGGAGATTTACATCCATATGAACACTGCAAGCATCTTGAGACCAAATTTCAAAGTTATAATTATCATTATGACATGAATCTAAGTTCCAAGTAGGATAAAGTAAAGGCTATACTTATTGATCCTTCACCAGATAATTACATAGATCCTAATACCTTGGATTCCTTTTCCCACATGCCACCTCCTAAAGCTTCTTATCATTTCACCATTTTAGATAATAAACCAGGAGAGTATGTGACCCATGATACATTTCATATTATGAATCTTCCTCAGAATCTAAAAACCCTTTGCGTGACCTAAAGTCACCCCACATATGAATTGGAAACAAAAGAACAAAGATAAGGGACCTGTCACATTTGTACTAGCATATGGCCTAGACCCTGACCCGCTTGAAGGGCATGAATCATGGTTATACAATGATGACCAAGCTAATTGTTTTAAAAATATAAAGTAACATATTCTCAATAGGATCATGGAGTGTCAAAATTATGAAGGAAGAGGCCTTGAACCAAATTAGCAAAGAACCATTGAGCCAATTTTCATGAATAAGTATGAAAGACCTTATGGAATTGGATTTAAACTGCTTGGGGGTGACCCCACATATCTTATCCAAACTCCATCACCAATGACTAGTGATGATGATGGTGACTATGAAGTAGAGTCTGATCATTACCTCACCTTTGATGACCTAGTGGAAACCAACATGTTTGATAACAATGCCATTTTTACCCTTACCTTGTCCATTTATTGTAACCCATTGCCATTATATTATCCCCAATTGATAGATTGTGACCAACAATAATCCAGTCTACCAATTGATGAGTTCTAGAATGATGAGACACTCTATGACTTTTTAGGCCTCAAAGACGACGTTTTGTTGGGAGATCACAAATTAGGATTCTCAATCATATTAGATCGTGAAGCCTATTTTGGAGAGTGAGTGAACATTCTTAGCCAAAAGCAAATGAGTAAAACATTGAGGTCCCAAAGTGAAAACCTTTTGAGGCACTTTTTGACTAGAGAAAAAGTAAAGATAAAGGCTAGTCTAGTGGTGAAAACCTGTTTCAGGTGTCATTAGATGGGGGTGTTCACTCTTCTTCAAATTTAGACTAGGAGACCACCGATGATGAACTTTCCTATGGATCAGAGTTCATATTTGAGAAATAATAAGTATTTGATAAAATTATTCAATCATTTATGAGTATTTTTGTCACATGTCTAGATCTCCCATTAGGGGACTCAGATTCATCATGCCTAGGAGAAGTTGAAGAGCAAGTCCTAATGGAGGACCCTGATATAATTCAATAGTTAAAGTCACTACCTACTATCCTAGAAGATGGTTTGACCCTTCTCATCAAAGATACAATAGAGGTAAATATCAACACTCCATCAGACCTAAAATGGATAAAATTAGGCACGTCCCTCATTGAGGAGGAACATGATGTCTTTATAACTCTATTGAAATAATTTGTAAATATCTTTGCATGGACCTATTCTAACGTGACAATTTTAACCCTGCCTTGGTTCTACACCACCTTGTGGTTAATCCTAATGCCAAACTAGTAAAATAAAATCTACATAAGATTTATCCTTGCATTATTGCATTGGTAAAGAAAGAGTTGGAAAAACTCTTAAAAACAGGATGTATCTAATCCATTGATTACTTAGAATGGATCTCTAATGTGGTACCTATTAGTAAAAAGTCTTAAGGGATCAAAATTTGTACTAATTTTCAAGACATCAACAAATCTTGTCTTAAAGATGATTTTACCTTACCTAATATCGATATGATCATTAAATCCATGGTAGGTTATGAAATACTTTCACTCATGGATGGCTTTTCAGGATATAACTAGATCATAATAACACTAGAAGACCAATATAAAACAATGTTCACCACTCTATGGGGAACATTTTGTTATTAGGTAATGTCATTTGGCCTTAAGAATGCTAGAGCTACATATAAAAGAGCCACGAATATCATATTCAATGATATGATGCATGATATTATTGAAGATTATGTCAATGACATATTAGGAAAATCCAAAACTAGGGCTAACCATATAATAGTGTTGCATAAGATATTTGAAAGATTATGGGAGTACAAAGTTAGAATCAATCCAAAGAAATGTGTGTTTGGTGTAAATTCAGGAAAACTACTTGGCTTCATTGTGTCTTATAGAGGTATTGAATTCAATCTAGTTAAAGTCCATGTTATAATCGAGATGCTACCACCAACCAATTTAAAGCAACTCCATAGTTTACAGGGTAAGATATAGTCCATCTAATGCTTCATCTCTCACTTAGCAGACAAGTTCCATCCATTTACACATATTTTAAAGAAGGGAGTTTGTATTTCATTGGGATGATCATTTCCAAATGGCTTTTTAAAATATCAAGACTATCTTGTTAATCCACCTATTTTATTACCTCATGTGCCAAGAAATCCAAATTTGTTATACCTATCAGCTATCAACCATGATCTGGAGGTACTCTTGGCTCAACATGATGACAATGGAAAAGAGCATGCTATATACTACCTAAGTTATACCTTGGTTACATACAAACATAACTATGCACCAGTTGAAAAATCTTGTTTGGCCATGGTCTTTGTAGCTCAAAAATTGTGCCATTACATGTTGAATAATAAGACCATGGTCATTTCAAAGGTAGATCCACTCAATTATCTACTATCTAAAATGACCTTTCAAGGTAGAATGGCTAAATGGATCATGATTCTCAGTGAGTTTGACATAGAGTATGCCAATCAAAAGTCAATCAAGGGACATGTTCTTATAGATCAACTTGCTAAAGCACCTCTCACAGACACACACCTGCTCACATTTCAATTTATTGATGAATCCATCATGATCATCATTGACACACCCCTTGAGGAACAGCCCTATAAGCTATCTTTTGATGGTTTTTTTTACTTCACATGGATCGGGGGCAAGCCTATTGTTTATTACACCAAAGGGGAATCTAATCCCTAAATTATTCAAAATTATCTTTCTTTTTACAAATAACATGGCCGAGTATGAATCACTTGTTACAAGACTTTGACAAGTAGTGCATTAGAAGACATCTCATCTTCAAGTTTATGGTGATTCTCAATTAATCATTAATCAGGTCACATATCATTTTCAGACCAAAGATGATATGTTGGTTCCATATAAATCCATGGTCGATACCCTTAAGTGAAAAATTATCAATATTCAGTTTGAGCATACACCAAGGGCTAGTAACAAAACTTTAGATACCATGGCTACTATTGGCTTTCTAATTTGAAAAAAAAATAAAGGTAGAGAGTATCAGTTCCTCATTGAGAATTTGTCAACACCAGCTCATGAACCTTCAGTCATTACCATGATTGCGATATTGTTGGTCCTAATTCTATCTAGTACTCAGACCTTTAAAAATACCTTCATGACCAAGTCCTACCACCTAACCTATCTCAAAAACAAATCAAAGCCTTCATTCAATATTTCACTCATTATACTCTACTTGGATTCACCCTTTACCATCATATTTTTGATGAAACTCTGCTTTGTTTTTTAACTTTGGTAAAGTCTACACTAGCATTAAGAGAAGTTCATGGAGTATGTGGAGCTCATTCTAGTATTGCATTCCTATCCAAAAATATCTTGTATACTAGTTATTATTAACCCATAATGGACGTAGATGAAACTACATATGTAAAAAATAGTGATAAATGTTAATGACATGCTAGTCTAATTCATGCCCCAGTCTGAAACCAATGTTGACACCATGGCCATTTTCTACATGAGGACTTGACCTCATTGGGAAGATTAACCATACTTCATCTTATGGCCATAAACATATCCTTACCACCATTAGGTATTTCACTAAGTGGGTTGAACCTATACCCCTCATGTGATCAAAAATAAAATTTCCTAATTCATCTTCAACCATCTAATTTGCTGCTATAGTATCCCTGTTGACAATTTTTGGTCTAACAAGCTAAAAATCGATCCCCTTCTTCCCCTGCTATTCTAGGCCAATTCATTTTTTGATTTTGGACAAGTCCAAGAATTTCTAAAAACTCTACATGTTTTCTACGGACTCTATAGGTCCATTTCTATAGACTCTATAGAGCTTGGATTCCTATGGACTCAGCAATGAGGTTTTCTACAGACTCTGCAGGTCTATTTCTACGGACTCTGCAGGTTTCTACAGACTTCACAGGGACTTATACAAACTCTGTAGGTGTAGTCTTTTGGCAGATGAAGAACCAGTCAAAGAGTACAAGTTTTTACAAAGCTTCTTTGAACTCTTGTCTGAATAAATTCATAAGGAAAGAGAGCTAAAGTGGTTTAATGACATGGTCTTTCAAAGAGTTAGCAGCTTTGAACCATTGAACCACTGAATTGGTTCAACACCTTGGTTCAATGCAAATTTCAATTGGGAAAGTTCATCACTTTGGTTTAATTTGTTGGTTCAATGACTTAGTTTAGTCGGCTTGGTTTAATGCCTTGGTTCAATGCAAAGTTTAATTAGTAAAGTTCATCGCTTTAGTTTAATCCATTGGTTCAATGCTTTGATTCAATGCATCGGTTCACTCAGTCATTTCATCCATCAGTTCAGTAGCTTTTGGTTCAATCGAAGGGATCATTCCAATGGTTCAATGAGCTTGGTTCAACACTTAGTTCAAAGCCTTGGTTTAAAAACTGTTTGAACCGTTGAACTGGTTTAATGGATTGGTTTAATAGTTGGTTCAAAGGAGAGGTTAAAATGAAATTTCAAGCCTCTCGAAGGACAAGTGACCTTGCGGAGGGTAGTTTTGGGTTCAAGAGCCCTTGTGGAGGGCATGGAGCACTTCAAAGAAAGCTGCAAAGGTAAGATCTTTAAAAATTTTGTTAAGACAAAGAAACAAATTCTTTCAAACTTTTTATCTGAAGGAATTCCTTCAGACAAAAAAGTCTGAAGAAATTTGGGGATATCATGAGCCAAAAGCCTGAAAGGAAATTTTTGAAGGCAAAGTGACAAGGCAATTCTTGCAAACATTTTGTCTATGAGAAAAGCCTGTGGGAAAAAGCATGAGGGAAAAAGGTCCACAGAAAAAGCCCGCGGGGAAGAAACTCAAAGGAATAACAAAAGGCCAAAGTAGAAAGCCGATGGAAAGTCCAAGGGTGATGGGCCCAATGACATCAAAGTTAAACATGGCAAACTAGCCGTTGGGTATTCAAACGTAGTGATGGGTGTGCAGACGTCAAATTTAAGGCGGTGAAATAGCCATTTGTTTTTAAAATGCTTGAGCGACCACCAAAAAAGAGCCTAAGGAGCTAGAAAGAGGCAAAGCAAGGAAGAATACAAGTGCATGAAAAGACAAAGTAGTTCAAGTGGCAAAGGGGAGGCAATTTATTGCTAGATGATCACCAAATGGTGCAAATGGTAAACAATGTGGCTTGTCTTCTCTAGTTTGCATTTAAAAGGGGATAAATCACATTAATATCTGGAAAGAGTAGTCTATTTTCAAAAAAGAGGCACAACCTATGCTTCCACATTAATGCTTGAATGCACAAATCAAGTTCAGCGATTATACAACATGGTTCCAGTAGGCCTCTTCTAGAAGAATGACATTAGTAACAGTGACTTCCTCTTTCTGATGTTTTTAGCACACATGGGCTAGCTTGTCAAAGAGTGCCAAATTCTTTTAAAAAGAAGCACCAAGTTTTCTTCCCCTCTTTCTATATATTGTAAAATTTCTCATTTGAGAAGGATCCAATCTCTCAGCCTTAAGGCAAAGCTCTACCCAAAAATCTCTCGAGGCTTGTAATGTAGAACTCTGCGAGATTTTACCTTGAATCAAGACTTAGAATTTTTTCCCTCTATCTAGACTTGCACTTTAAAGTATATGTCTATGTTCTTCTTTTGTGTTAAGTCATTGTCTTTTATGCTTTTCACATATTTATTAGAACATGTTTAGTGCATTTTGAAGTCTCTTTTCTGCAGGTCTACCAGAAGTGTTCCTAGGGGAGTGTAGGTGTCTATGAATATGCTTCCATAAGTGTGTCTAAGGATGCCTCTAGTAGTTTCTTCCTCCCTGTATTTCCATGGACCCCTAGCTAACTATTGTAGAAGAGCTTGCCACTTTAGATGAAGTGTATGGGCACTTCTTTTTGGTGAAAAGTGTATATTCAGGCTGGGTGGGTCAACATTCTCTAGTGTATCACCTTTTCTTTTTTAGAGCTTAGGTTCTATTTTCAGCATCTCTCTCCCTTTTTATTCCCCCTTTTTACATTTGTTTGTTAGCAGTAGGAGAAACCAGGGCCTAAAGGATACACAGAGGGAGCTAGCCCTTATCTAGAGACTTTCCCCTCTAGCTTCACCGGTCCCATAGGCAAGAGGGGAGTTTCCATTATTGTGTGTGGAAGGATGGGATTTAGGCCTCCTACCCTTGGGTGCAATCCACTGCGTCAATAATTTTTGGCATGCTCAGTGGGACCAACTAGTACAAGTTGTGTTCTAAAGAATTAAAGAATTTTTGGTCTGTTCTTCAACGACCAGCCTTTGGAGGCTTTTATATCAACACCAATGGTGACTCTGAGTTGAATTAGATGGTTAAGTAGTCCAGGTGCCATCAATAAAATATTATCTTTGTATGTATAATTCCTTTGCACAATATCATGGACCTTATATTCCTTCATTTAACTACGATCAAGCTCAATATATTTAGGGAATCCCCTCAAGCAGCTCTCCTAGTTGCCATTCAATGATAAGGGAGATGGTGCTAGAGTTTGAGAAGCAGGTAATGGAAATTGACAAACTGGATGAGTAGTATGGATATTAGTAGGTGCTGATGTATAAATAGGATTGTTTATTCAGGCAAGCTCAGGCCTTGTAATCCATGGAGGAGGAGGTATAAAAATGGAAGAGTCCATTCATTCAAAGTAGTCATCCTTGTGTACCCTCTCCTATTCTAAATAAAGCCCCCTCTTGTGCACCAAATCCTTTCTATCAGATGGCACTTGCTCATTCCAGCTCATCTGATGCATCAATCAACCCTACTCTTGACCCCATATGCCTAGCCTTCTAGCATAAAAAGGAACTAGAATAACCCCCATGGAAATGAATCTTCTAAATTCCTTATATTGTGAATCTTTCTTTGGGGGGAACATTATTTACCAGTACATCTCTCTCAAAATTACTCCTACTCGTCATGATGATGCTAGTGACCTCCAAGAAAGACTCTTTTAGGATAATATAACCAAGCAAATTGAGGATTTAGAGGCTAAGATGAGACTACTTCATGAAAGAGAGATGGAACTTTTAGAACTTGTGGAGGAGCCCCAAGACCTTGGAGAAAACAAAGTTGATACCTGTTTATAGGAGCAAAATTCCAATTTTGAGATCCTAGACTAGAAGCAAACAATAGAATCATGGGAAGGAAGGAGGAGAAGAAAGGTTTTTATCAAAATCTTGAAGAGGATGAGGCTGCTCCTACTCATGATGATGCTAGTGACCTCCAAAAAAGGCTCTTCCAAGAGGATATGGCCAAAAGAATTATAGAGTTGGAATCCATAGAGAGATTCCTTAGCCAATTTGTGATGGATGGTTCAGACCCAACAACACATTCCATGTCTGAACACACCCCCAAGAGAGCTATCAAGCCTCACCTAATATAGATGAAGTACTAGCCAAATGGAAGGAGGAGAATCATTTGATTCTAGCTCAAGGACTACCTCCTCTTCCACATGATTTTTCTGCTTCACCCCTTTTAAAGGAGGAACCTATTTTGTAGGAGGTGAGTGAGAAGCAAAAGATCTAGGTTGTAGCTCTTCAAGAGGCTATCATGAGCAACAGTAAAGAAGAAATCATTATCGATGCTCCTTATGAAGACTTCATCAACAATGCAGAAGATGCAGGTCATGCATACATGTGGATGTTCTAGCAATATGAGGAGGAACTTCAGCATGGTGAGCTCTCTTCCCCTTTGTTTGATGAACTTCCTTGTTGCTTCGATGAGGAAGACGACTACGTTGAGGAGCCTGAGTGGGAGGAGGATTAGGAGAATATCTTTGAATAACTAGAGACTTTGATCTTTGAGCATGAAAAGGAGAGGCTGGTCTTCCTTGAGGAAAGGCTTGAAGAAGAAAGCTTTGAATAAAGAGGTGATGTTTTGTGGGATGAGAAATCAATTTTTGATTCATGCTTAGACATCACAATAGTCACCCTTCTTTAAGAAGGCCAAGAGGAAGTAGAGGATGACTTTGATAGGATTTTCAATGAAATAGAAGGAAATGAGTCAAATCGTGATGCATTTCAAAGGGACCATGCACTACAAAGGGCTTATGGTGATGATCCAGTAGCCACTTATATCTTGGTGAAATGCACTAGCATGAAGGACCAGAATTCAACAAGCTTCCAGGAACAAAAAGAATACATGTATGTTGGAGGCATGCTTGATTCTAATCCATTTGGATGTAGGCCAATCTAGGTAACAAGTAAGAGGGGCAGGTCACCAAATCTCCTTTTCATTTAGCCACTTGTCTGGCACCATAAGTCTTCTTACTAGAAAGGGGACTTAATAAGTTTTCCCTTTGATACAGGAGGGAAGCAGATGTACTTGGTTAGTTATATATAGTAGTTTGCTTTTAGTTTCTTTTCTTATTTTTCCTAAGTGCAATTTGCATAGGTAGTGTTTTTAGTCTTGTGTGTGCTTTCCCTTGTGTCTGGGGTAAAAAGCTTCATGTTTGATTCTTAGATCTTTTGGGGCTATTGCTAACCTTTCTTTAAAGCTAAATTTTGACTCTATGCCCAATGGACTTCAAGGTGATTGGTCTCTATGCATAGCAGGCATGCTTCCCCTGGGAGTCACCAATTTGTTGACCATTTTTGGTCTAACAGGCCAAAAATTGGTCCCCTTCTTCCCCTGCTAGTTTAGGCCAATTCATTTTTTGATTTTGCATAAGTCTAAGAATTTCTATGGACTCTGTAGGTTTTCTATAGACTCTACAGGTCCATTTCTACAAACAATGTAGAGCTTGGATTTCTACGAACTCAGTAGTGAGGTTTTCTATGAACTCTACAGGTCCATTTCTACGGACTCTATAGACTTTTATGGACTTCACAGGGACTTCTACGAACTCTGTAGGTGTAGCCTTTTAGCAGATGAAGAACCAGTCAAAGAGTGAAAGTTTTTACAAAGGTTCTTTAGACTCTTATCCAAAGAAATTCATAAGGAAAGAGAGCTAACGTGGTTCAATGACATGATTTTTTAAAGAGTTAGCAACTTTGAACTGTTGAACCACTGAACCGGTTCAATGAATTGGTTCAATGCAAAGTTTAATCGGGAAACTTCATCACTTTGGTTTAATCCATTGGTTCAATGACTTGGTTTAGTTAGCTTGGTTCAATGCCTTGGTTCAATGCAAAGTTCAATGGCAAAGTTCATCGCTTTGGTTCAATCCATTAGTTTAACACTTTAGTTCAATGCTTTAGTTCACTCAGTCAGCTCATCTGTCAATTCAACGGCTTTTGGTTTAATTAAAGGGATTGTTCCAATGATTCAATGAGCTTGGTTCAATGCTTAGTTCAAAGCCTTTGTTCAACAACTATTTGAACTATTGAACCGGTTCAATGGATTGGTTCAATGGTTGGTTCAAAGGAGTGGTTCAAAAGAAAGTTCAAGCCTCCCAATTAAAGTGCCCTTGCGGAGGGAAGTTCTAGGTTCAAGATCCCTTGCAGAGGGTAGGGAGCACTTCAAAGAAAGACGTAAAGGTAATATCTTTCAAAATTTTGTTAAGGCAAAGAAATGAATTCTTTTAGACTTTTTGTCTACAGGAATTCCTTTAGAAAAAAAGTCCAAAGAAATTTGTGGAAATCACAAGCCAAAATCCTGAAAGGAAATTTCCTAAGGCAAAGTGACAAGGCAATTCTTATGGAATTTTTGTCCATGGGAAAAGCCCATGGGAAAAAGCTTGAGGAAAAAAAGTCCACAGGGAAGAAACCCGAAGGAATAACAAAAGGCCAAAGCAGAAAGCCAATGGAAATTCCAAGGGTGACGGGTCCGAGGACATCAAAGTTAAACATGACAAACTAGCAGTTGGGTATTCAAACATAGTGACGGGTGCATGGACGTCAAATTTAAGGTAGTGAAATAGCTGTTTGTCTTTAAAATGCTTGAGCGCCCACTAGAAAATAGCCTAAGGAGCCAGAAAGAGGAAAAGCAAGGAAGAAGACAAGTGTAAGAAAAGACAAAGTAGTCCAAGTGGCAAAGGGGAGGTAATTTATTGCCATATGATCACTAAATGGCATAAATGGTAAATGGCGCGGCCTGTCTTCTCCAATTTGCATTTAAAAGGGGACAAATCACGTGAATATCTAGAAAGAGTAGTTTATTTGCAGAAAAGAAGTGCAGCCCATGCTTCCAGATTAATGCTTGAACACCAAAGTCAAGTTCAGTGATTATAAAACATGGTTCCAACAGGCCTCTTCTAGAAGAATGACATCAGTAACAGTCACTTCCTCTTTCTGATGTTTTCAGCGCACATGGGCCAGCTTGTTAAAGAGTGCCAGAGTCTTTTCAAAAGAAGTGCCAAGTTCTCTTCCCCTCTTTCTATATATTGTAAAATTTCTCATTTGAGAAGGATCTAATCTCTCAACCTTAAGGCCAAGCTCTGCCCAAAAATCTCTTGAGGCTTGTAAGGTGGAACTCTGCCAAATTTTACCTCAAATCAAGACTTAGCATTTTTTACCTCTATCTAAACTTCCACTTTAAAGTATATGTCTGTGTTCTTCTTTTGTGTTAATTCATTGTATTTTATGCTTTTCATAGATTGATTACAACATGTCCATTGCATTTTGAAGTCTCTTTTCTATAGGTCTACCAGAATTGTTCTTAGGGGAGTGTAGGTGCTTGTGAATAGGCTTCCATAAGTGTGTCTGAGGATGCCTCTGGTAGTTTATTCCTCCCTATATTTCCACGGACCCCTATCTGACTTTTGCAAAAGAGCTTTCCACTTTTTATGAAGTGTATGGGCACTTCTTTTTGGTGAAAAGTGTATATTCAGGCTGGGTGGGTCAACATTTTTTGGTATATCACCTTTTCATTTTTAGAGCTTAGGTTCTATTTTCAGCATCTCTCTCTCCCTTTTCATCCCCCCCTTTTTACATTTGTTTTTTATAAGTAGGAGAAACCAAGGACTAAAAGCTAAATTAGAGGGAGCTAGCCCTTATCTAGATACTCTCCCCTCCAGCTTCACCGGTCCCACAGGTGAGAGGGGAGTTTCCATTATTGCGTGTGGAAGGGTGGAAGATAGGCCTCTTGTCCTTGGGTGCAATCCACTACATCAACAATCCCCTCTGACATTATATCTGATAATGGAGGATCATTAAAGAATAAGGATGTATACCAACTATGTAATAAATATAACATCACACAACATTTTTATACATCATATTTCCCTCGAGGTAATGTTCAGGCTGAGGCATCTAACAAAACCATTATCAATATCCTCAAAAATATTGTCAATGATGTCAATCATTATTGAAACTTAAAGATATTCCTTGCCCTTTGGTCATATCATACCAATGATCATACCCCTATAGGAGCCACTCCATACTCACATATTTATGGTACTAAAGCCATCCTTCCCATTTAGGTTGACTTACCTTCACTATGCATATATTTTAAGCATGTCTTAGATGATCATGACTATCGAGTAGCCTACCTGTAAGAGCTAGACCTACTTGTTGATAAATGCATAGTCATGATTAACAATATTTAAACATATCAAAACTGACTCAAAGGCCACTATAATCGATGTGTTAAGTACAAAAAATTTGAACTTGGTTATCTTGTTCTTAAAGAAAACCAAAAGAATACTATGGCTGAGAAGAAGCATAAATGGAAATTCAAACCAAACTAGATAGGGACTTTCATCATTACTATAAATTATAGATTAGAAGCATACAAGTTTGGCACACTAGATAAAGATGAACTTCCTAAGCTAATGAGTATTATTCATCTTATGTTGTACTATGCTTGAGCACTAAGGTGTATTATTTGTAAGGACCATTTTAGTTATGTCATTTTATCATTATTCTTCTTTGTATATATACCATCCTTATCCATCTTCTTCACCATATCCACTTTTTGCTTCTGACCTATCAACCTAGTGTGTTCTAAAGCTTAGCCTATTTGACCTTGGTTTTTGTCATTATTTACATAGTTCTAACGTTGAGGTACCTGATCAGTTTCATCAGTTGGTTCAAGTACTTAAGATAGAGATTGTATTTTGGGATAATGTGATAAAAGTTTTAGCAGTTGCATCCTTTGTTATTTATTTCATACCACTGGTATTGTTATTAATTATAACCACCTTTGGGAATATTAGTATCATTGATCTATGCTATTGTGTCCTAGTTATAACTGCCTATGGGTAAACTAGGGGAAACATTAAGCCTTGACATACCAACTCACCAATTTATATGTCATATTGTGCCTTTTTACTAACTATGCATGTTTTGTTTGAATTGATTGTTGTACTAGTTGAATTCCTCTACAATAAGGATAGAACTATAGTGACTTGAGGTCCTACTCTGGGACTATGTAAGCAACACTCGATACTTTTTGAGGTCAGATCATTCACCCTAAGCCATTCTCTCACCATTTTATGAGTAACCTCAGCCATGCTCTCACCATTTTATGAGCAACCTAAGCCACACTCTCACCATTTTGTGAGCAACCTAAGTTTGAAAGATCTCACCATTTTACAAGAAACCTTAGTTTAAACACTCTTGCTATTTTGTGAGCTTTAACCATTTAGTATCTCATCATTCTTGATCAAGCTAAGATACTTTAAAAACATTTTAAAAATCATTAGAAAAGAACAAAAACATTGACCACTTTTTTGCTTTAAGGATTTTGGGAACCCTTACTAAGTTATAAGCAAATCACTTGTCATTTAGTTTCCCTATCCTTTTTGGCCTTTTTATCTCATACACTTGTCATTTTTCAAGACCATTCCTATTATTCTATCACATCCATTTTTTTTCCGTAGTTATCACATTCTTCCCATTCCCTGGGAGAACTACATTTGGCCTAATTTTTTTTTATTGGATATTACATCTATAGAACTATGTAGGCAGCATCCACTTGCCTAGTGCATCTAGAGATAACTTAACAACCCATTTGTTTTATTTTATTCCCCCATTGTTTTCATTTGTTAAATTTGTCACCTATTTTCTAGGGGCAATGTTCGTAGGGTTTCTATTACATTGTTTGTTTGTTTGTTTTTGCTTATTTTATTTGTTTGTCTATCTATTTGTTTGATTTTAGTATTGTTACCTTGATTCAGTTTATGTGTGTTCATTAGGTGATTCTTTGCCCACAATTATACTCAAATCCATCTATATTCATATGTTTACATTGTCATCATAGTTTCTATCATTGGTGCATGGTTTTCTATTGAGTATTAAATTATGGGAGTCAATCCTCATACATATTTTGACCAAATCCTTATGATGTTATACCATGATGCCTACCAACATGTAATACAAAAAACCTCAGCTTCAAAAATTTTATTCAATAATGGTGGCATCTCTTTAGCATCAACATCTCGACTCAGTCCCAATCATATCCCAAATAAAGTAATTAACCATGAAATAATTTCAACCTTTATTAGTTTGAATGAGCATCTCCTTACTAGTAGGTTATTCTAATTCATCATTACCCTCTATGTTAAGTTATCATCCTTGGCCACATTTATCATGTTTTCCATAATCAAGGTCCAATGATTATAACCACCTATGGGCAAATCATTACACACCGTCCCACCTACATTTCTTAATGATTATAATCGTCTTTGGGTAAATCATTATGTTATCACCATTTTAAATTTTCTACCCATATAGGGGCATGTTGTTATCCTATTTGTCTATCCTAACTAGGGCAACTCCATCTTCTCAATGATTATAACCACCTTCGGGAAAATCATTATGTTATCATATCATGTTATCCTTATCATAGTACAATGCTTATAACCACCTTTAGATAAACCATTGTACAATGTCCCACTTACATTATCAATGATTTTTACCACTTTTTTAGTATTGTTATGTTTTCACAACATCATCTTTCCTTTCTTTGGTCCCCTCATTTTGCTTCTTTCTTTTTGAGGGACCGTTTGCCAACCTACTTGTGCCAACTATTCCCTTGAGCGGGCATCATATAGTCAGTTTATCATTATTGATGTTGTAAGCATACATGACCTTTTCATTCTTTAAAAATATGTTACTATGCTTATAACTTTCAATGGCTTCCCAAATAGGGGAAAACTATAGACACCTAAATCTAACCATCAATAACCTCCAACCAAATTTTTGACCAATTTCCACCCAAAATGTATAATTTTACCCAAAAACACTAAAATATGCTAAATGATGTGAAAATGACATCTTCAAGTGCCAATATTGTCTAGGGTATCACTAATTGGGGTAATGCAATCTATGAGCCAGCTAAATTTGATCAAATCATTTGAAGCCAAAATGATAATATTATACCTGCATGCTCTAGATTGATATTTCCAATCAAATATCTTACACAATATGCATGTCTTCATTATTTTTTTTGGTAACATCTTAAATGGGAATATGGTTCTAATGCATCTGACATTGAATTTCAATTTCAATCTAGTCAAATTTTGGACCAATAACAAGGCATTTTGATCAATTTGAGTAATTTATGCACAAAGTGCTTAAACATGCTTAAGAGCTTGTTAAACTAAATTAGAACCTAATTAATAATTCCATGGAAAATTGTTGAATAATTATTTTTGGAAATAAATATTGAATATCTGCATGATCAAGTGACCTCATTTCTTGGGAAGACATCCCTAGGCCATAAATGCCATAAATATCAAGATTCATGCCCTCCATGCCTCATCAATGCCTTTCATGGTGACCTCCATGATTCTTAATTATCCCTTCTTCCAATGTCATGATGATGATAATTAAAAACTTAATTTCAAAAATCTAATTAATACTCAACCACACATCTCAATCTCAGGATAGACGGTTCAGGGTGATTATAGACATTTGAAAAAGTCTATAAATAAGAGGCCTTACCACATCATTTCTAAGTCTTGAGAATGTAAATTTATAATTTAGGATTGGTTCTAAAATCTTCATGAAACTAGTGTTACCATGCCAAATTGATTCTAATACAAGCCAAGCCACAAGCCAAAGGTGCAAAGTGTAGATAGAGGCAGCTAGGCTTCCATTGCCAAGGAGTTCATGAGCACAAAATTGAGAAAGCCACTACTACAAAGGAATTTGGAGCATCCAAGGAAGGTGAAGGAATTATTATATTTTATTCCTTAAGTTTTAGTTGTGTTTATCATTTGATTTTGTTAATTAATCTCTCTCTAGTGTCTAGGCCTAGAGATGTTATGCTATTAGTGTATTTCTTTCATTTTGGAACTAACACCATACTAAACATCCTCTCTTGAGTCAAATTTCTAGATCACAATTTATACCTTCTAAAGGGGGTGAACCACATTGGGGAGGTAAAATACCTCATAACCCTCTCTTACTAACTTGTTAGGATATATTTTCCTTTTCTTTGCTTTAACTCCCAAGATGACATTCCTTTTAATTTTAATTTATGCCTTTTTTATTTAATAAATAACTTGCCTTAATAAATTAGTAATTAATATTATTTTTAGGTAAATTAAATAATTATTTTATATTAGTTCCTTATTTAAATAATTAATTAAATTAATCTAATAATTAAAGTCATAAAAATAACTTTTAAAGCAATTTATTAATTATAAAGCCCCTTAGAATAATCATTAAAATTACCTTAATTTTCCAAATGTTTAAAACCATTTTTTTAATAATTTAAATAATTATGCAAGATATTTCTATTTTAATAATTAATTAAATTTCTTTATATTTTTGAAATGATTAAAATCAATATTCATTTTTTATTATTAATTATTAAAATTATATGAAAAGGGCACATTACAGTCCTTCCCAAATTTGCTTGTCCTCAAGTAAATGCAAGCACATATGCCCAATTACCATGTCCAAGTGGTAAAACCTATTGTAGTGTTCAAAAAGCCTTGATCTTGTACCTATTAAGTGGAATAACTTTTGACAAAGAGCATAGTGTGACATACCCTAAATAGATAATGAATGATATTCCAACTTGCCAACACATCCCATAATATAATCAGAACCTGTATATGTTTCCCAATGGGAAAATATCTAAATTGATTTTGAACTTATAATAATTGTCTTTTGGGGAATAACCCAATGTGTCCCAAATCATAGGAGTGTTATCCAATAGCTCACTATATCTACATGCCCCTATCTCACTCAAAAATAAGTGGGGTATGAAGAGGTATCCAATCTTGTTGCCCCAACTATGTCCTACCAAAATTATCTAACTCCATACTCCAATGCTCAAGGTGATCTCCCAAAGATGCAATGTATAAAAAAGAACCCTAAATTAGAAGTAACTTAACCTTCCATGAAGCCTACTAGAATAGGTTACTCCCATATAGAACTCATGATCAACCCAAAGATGCCCATCTTTGAGAGTGTTGGGTGGGAAAGTGACCTAAAAAAAAAACCAAAAAATTCCAAAAATGCCATGTAGAAAAAATGATGTACTTATACCTCAAAATTAGACATGTTGTAATTGGAAAGAAGATATAAAATTAAACATGAATCTAATTTTTCCTATGCCATAGGGACTACCTAAATGGAAAAATCAAATTAGCTAATAATTTCTCTTCAAAGGGGTGTATGCAAGACTTTTACCCACCTTTTTCATCCTTATTGTTTTGCTAAAATTTGTATATTTCAAGTCTAAAAAGAAACAAAAAATAATGATAGGGATAAGCGATTAGAATGAACCTGGATTGGTTTGCACATCGTATCCAGACATTGTGAGCACTCCTCTTTGGCTGGGATGGACTACTTGCAAGTAAGAAACCGCTACCACAAAATGTTTGTTAGTAGATAAATGAGTGGGCCTCCAATCTTTGTGCTTGTTATAGGAAGTGTGAAACTTCCTTAGAGATGACAGTCCACTTTTGAGAGATAAAAGAGTAATAAATAACTAAAAGAGAGGTAAAGAGAGAGTAAAAGAGAGATAAAATTATCATTATTCACAAATTGAGCACAACAGAAAGTAATAGAGTGTAGGTGGTATATTTTGTTTGTGTTTTAAAAGGTGTTTGGGTGGGTTTTGAAAAGGTTAAAAAATCCAGTCATCGACTTCGGTAAGGAAGTGACCGATATCGATTATGCTACTAAGGTCAGTGGGTGAAGGTGACCAATGTCGATTAGGTTGTTGAGGTTATTAGGGAAAATAATTTCCTAGGAGATTACATAAGGATTTTTTGGGTCTTGGAAATGATTTTGATCAGGTTTGGGAGGTTGAGGAGAGTTATGAGAGAGAGAGAGAGTATGATTTAGATAGATCTGGTCAGAGGTTTGGTGTGTTTGGTCAAGGAGAAACAAATAGGGAAGATTTGTAACTCCCTCACAGGGATTCACTTAGGAATATGTAAAGCAATGAATAATAGATATGAATTGATAGCAGAATAAATGCTTAAAAGACCTATATAATAAGTAATGTACTTAAATGTAGTGGTGACTAAATGATAAGTGCCAAATTGATGTCTCCTATCAGGTAGTCCATATCGATGCACTAAATAGAGAAAACAAGTGGGTGTTGCTAGTCTTCAAAAGATTGAATCTTGATCTAGATTAACCTATGCAAGATAAAAGTAAGCCAAGATGTCAAAAGTTAAATGATTAGATCTTGAATGTAAGTAAGAATTTATTTTTTTTATTTTTTTACCTCAATATAAGGTTAGAGTTTGGCTTATATAACTGACATTGGTGGTCCTACCAATGTCAATCATGGATTGACCAATGTCAGTGGCCTTAGAATAGATAAAACTACCATTTTTAGCTAGTTTTCTATTACTCCTCATGGAAAATGTGGCACCCATTACAAAATAGTAAAAATAGGAGGCTAAGAAGGATGTAGTTGATTAGGAATTTAGGTTTGAAGTGAGAATAAGTCTTAGGTAGTTAGGATGAGGGGACCAAGTCTTGAGGTGACTCATCAGGTGAGAATTAGTCTTAGGGTGAGGTGGCCAAGTAAGGGGAAAAAGGGGGTTTTTTAATAACTTAATTATGTATTTTAAATTAATTAAATGTGTGAGGGGTAAAAGTATGGGTTAGGGAGGCTAATTGTTATTATTGAAAATGGGCTAAAAGGGGTTTTGACACAGGAAGTTACACACATGTGTGTGACATAATTTTGGTGTCTAAATTTTCCCCTTTTTATCTTTTAATTTGCATTATCATGTTGCAAGACAAAAATATAAGTTAGATTCTCCAAGTATTGGATGAGATATCCCCTTCAAAATGGGAAATGACAGAGGAGAAACCAAAATCAGGTACCGATTTGATAAGAAGTTAATTGGGTAAGTAGAGGAGAATGTGGTATTACTACTAGTATGTATACTACTATAAGTTATAGTTGACAAAGTCAAGAATAGCTAAGGTTAAGGAGGACTTAGATAGAAATAACCAAAGCATATCTTATAAGTGATCGTTGAGAAGGTCAAAATAGTCAAAATTATAGCTCTAATGGTTTATGTTTGCTAGGTATTTGAGGTAAGAAGTGCCCTTGTGAAACATAAAAGGGTTACAGGTGATAGGATGAGCTTGGTTTCCATCAAAAAAACATAATATACATGTGTGTACAATAGCCAACTATAGTAGAATAGTATAAGCGGTCAAGATAAGCAATTGAAGGTTGGTGTAAAAAGGGTCAATGAGTGAAGAAATATTTATGATCCCTAAGTAAAGTTTTCATGGGTGGAGATTTAAGTGATCTCCAAGGGTGTTCTTCATGTTTGGAGAGCTATATGTGTTCTCTAAGTTGGTGGTCATAGTTAGGGAAATATACTTGATCCCCAAATTTCTCCAAAGTATGGGTAAAGTCTAAAATGTTGGTCTTACTTGTTGGGGAAAACATTACTGCAATGGTGCTGACATCAGTGACATTATCTATATCGGTAATAAATAGTGATAAAATTGACATATTAGGGTAACATTACTAATTTTGGTAGGAATAGTTACCAACATTGATGGATTAGGTCAATAATGTCGACATTGGCAGCTAACCAAACCCAATAAAATGGGGTTTGGTGGCTAATAAAAATCATTTTCAACTTTTAATTAGATAAAAATAGAGATGTGAGAGTGAATGAGATGGTAGAGAAAGGAGACGCCCTAGTGGGAGGAATGCCACGATAAGATCTAGTTGTGCTAGCTTAGAGGAGATAGAGAGATGAGGTAAGAGTCTCTGCAAGTTATTTTGAAACTTGATTTGGTTATTTGGAGTTCTTAGGCTAATTTAGAGGTGGGGAATATAAAATGTTAGTATAAGGGTAAGTAATATGGTAGGGTAGTTTTAGGATAATTTTGGGGAATTTAAGGTAGTTTTTAAGGTTAAAATTTTAATTTTAGGGATGGGTTATTCAGCCCTAGGGCTGATCCAGTCATCGAAGTCAAAAGGGTCCACTGACATCAATTGACATGGCACCAAGGTCAACAGGTGTCTATCGACATTGGTCGACACTTATGAATTTAAAGCACCAATGTTAGCACTAAATCTGATGTCAATGCTTGTGAAGAACCAAAAAATAGGAGAAAGGGTTAGTTTGGTCCCTAATGGAAGTAGTCAACAAGCCTAATGGCTAAGCTAACCTTCGTAGACATCATGTCGACTGAGTGCTACCTACATAGCCTAGTGTTAGAGCCTCAAGTTAATGTAGTTCTCCCAGAGCTTAGGGAAAAATATCTAAGATATGGTTTTAAAAGATAGGTTTAGATAGGTCAAAGGACTTAGGGCTTAGAAGATAGGGCATAGGGTTGAGGGGTAGGTATATAAGTTGTGAATCCTAAAGTTATGATAGGTAATGGGCCTAAGATTAAGAGAGAGAGGAAGTGAAGCCTAAGGTATAAAGGGTAGAATAGGGTAGATAGTTAGGTGAAAATATGGTTGAGTTATCCTTAAAAGACCCCACATTGACTGAGTGCTATCTACATAGCCCAGTTTAGGACCTCAGACCAATATAGTTTTCCTAAAGAGAAGGGAAAAAGGAGGTGATAGATTATATTAAAAAGTATGTGACTTGAGTTGTGTTTGTATAGATGTAGTCAAGGATGGAGCTGAAATTATGCAATCATCTATCAAGGAATTTGATGTGTATGAGGAGGGATGTCACTCTAAATGAGTGGGAGCACATGACAGCCATGGGTATACAAGGAGTGTGATGATATTGTCGAGCTACCTGAGATGTGAGACTTATGATAGAATTGATTGAGAGGTTGGATCACACCACAAATACCTTCCATTGATTGAATAGAGAGTTGAAAGTGACCTAAGAGGATGTTTATAGGATTTTATAGATACCACTTTAGGGTGAGGAGTTCTTCACATGCTTGAGAGAGGATCATGATATCCACATGATGGCATTGTATGGTGAGTATGTTAGTGAGGTGACCTATCATTAAGTGAATTTTGCTTAGGATCCACTGTATATGGCTAATGAAGAGTATCATTAACTGAGTATCCTAATGATGATCAAGAGCATAGTGTACGCATTACCAGATGTAGATGGTGGAAGATTTTTTATTGCATTGACATGTGTGCTTGCATAAATGGTTTAGCAGTAGACTATTTTTTCATGGGGTTTAGTGTTTTTGGCACAGTTATATAGAATCTATGGTGTTTGAGACTATAACAATGATATATTTTGTGTGTCATCCATCTACTACACTATTAGGAATATGAGCACATCATGGTGACATAACCATTGGGGTTACCTACCATGATTCTATCTAGATGGAGGGTTGGTTTCAAATGATGGAGAGAGGGCATGGCACCCACCTAAGTGGATGGCATAGTGTATGACATTAACTATTATAGGTACATGATTGAGGGTTTTATCCCTAAGTATATTTTATGTAAACCCTACCAGACATACCCCATATTCAAAGGATAGGAACAACATCTAGTTGGATTGTAGAGCTGACTATGGGTTAGGGGGAGATGAGTTGGTGAGTTAGAGATGGTACTTATGGAATGAGTTAGGAGGTAGTTCAGTTGACTATAGGATATACCGCCTACATTCCCTCAATATAGGAGGGATGACATAGAGGCACCCCTATCATTTCCCTAGGAGATAGTGGGCTAGATTTTGAGGAGCTACCAATAGGGCTAGGTGTTGGATATCTAGGGTACACAATGACATATATAGCTTGGTGGGTAGGATTACATCTTGTGGTGGAGGTCAGGAGGCTACCACCAAATTTATATGGGTTGGTGAGAGAGAGGGATGAAACCATTCAAGAATGAGATGCAGCAGTGCAAGCTAGATATATAGCACATGCATAGGTATTAGCCTTATAAGGGTAGGTGGTGATGTTGTAGGACTAAACTGGGGCACTATAGGTCAAATTTGTAGTACTATAGTGTTTTATAGGGTCAAGTGACTATAGCGATAGTAGAGAGGGATAACCTAAGAGAAATAGGTTAAGTTGTACCTCTTCCTCCACCACAAGGACTAGTATAGGCTGGGTCATTTGTAGGTGATATGGGACTACCATAGACTATGTCTCTAGTGAGTTATACTACTATCCTTGATGAGATTACCTATTACAAGAGGGACATCACATATTTTTTAAAGATTTATAAGTACTCTGAGTTTAGAGAGAAAGAGAGATTAGTGACATGGGCCATAGATTTTAGCTCACATAGATGTAGATGAGTAGAGAATGGTGATGACACTACTTCTTCATGACCATACAAAGAGCCTCGAGGACTTTGAGTCCTAGAGTTTTTGTTTTTAATATATATATATATATATATATATATATATATATATATATATATATATATATATATATATATATCAACGTACGAGCTGAAGATGAGAGATGTATATTTTGAGAGCGAGAGATGATATTATGATGATGTATTGATGGACATGTTACTGGTCTTATATATATGATATTTTAAATTTTTTATGACTTTGAGATGATTTTATTATTATTGTGGTCATGTTGATGTTGATTATTTAATGTTATGTTAATTTTTATGTTAATACCAATGATAGGGATAAGTGATTAGAATGAACCCATATTGGTTTTCATGCCATATCTAGATGTTGTGAGCACTCCTCTTTAGCTGGGGAAGACTACCTACAAGTAAGAAAACACCACCACCAAATATTTTTTAGTAGATAAATGAGTGGGCTACCAAGCTACATGCTTGTTCTAGGAAATGTGAAACTTCCTTAGAGATGACAGCCCACTTTTGAGAGACAAAAGACTAATAAATAACTAAAAGAGAGGTAAAGAGAGATAATATTACCATTATTTGCAACCTGAGTGTAGTATAAATTAATAGAGTGTAGGTGGTATATTTTGTTTGTATTTTAGAAGGTGTTTGGGTGGGTTTTGGAAAGGTTAGGAAATCCATAGTCATAGCATCGATAAGGAAGTGATTGATATCGGTCATGTTACCAAGGTCAATGGGTGAAGGTGACCTATGTTAGTTAGGCTACCGAGGTTGGTAGGGGAAATAATTACCTAGGAGCTTGCAAAAGGCTTTTATGGGTCTAGGAAATGATTTTGATCAGGTCTAGGAGGTTGGGGAGAGTTATGAGAGAGAGTATGATTTGGATAGATATGGTCATAGGTTTGGTGTGTTAGTTCAAGGGAAAACAAGCATGGAAGATTTGTAACTTTGTCATGGAGGTTCACTTAGGAATGTGTAAATCAATGAATAGTATATATAAAGTGATATCAGAGTAAATGATTAAAAGACCTATACAATAAGTGATGTACTTAGCTACAATGGTGATTGAATGATAAGTGCTAGATTGATGGCTCCTATCAGGTAGTCTAAATTGATGCCCTAAATAGAGAAAACAAGTAAGTGTTTCTAGTCCTCAAGAGTTTGGGTCCTAATCTAGATTGACTTATGTAGGACAACAATAAATCAAAATGTCAAAAGTTGAATGTCAAGTACTTGAATGCAAGTAAGAATCAATTTTCTTGATTTTTATTGACCTAAACATAAAGTTGGAGTTTGGATTATATTACCGACATTGGTGATCTCACCATCGGTCATGGGTTGACCGATGTTGGTGGCCTTAAAATAGGTAAAACTACCATTTTTGGCTAGTTTTCTATTATTCCTCATGCCCAATGTGACACCCATTACAAAGTGGTAAAAATAATAGGCTAAGAAGGATGTAGTTGATTAAGAATTTAGTTTTGAAGTGAGAATAAGTCTTGGGTAGTTAGGATGAGGGGACCAATTCTTGAGGTGACTCATCATGTGAGAATTAGTCTTAGGGCGAGGTGGTCAAGTAAGGTGGAAAAAGGGGTTTTTAATTAATTTAATTAAGTATTTTAAATTAATTAAATGTGTCAGGGGTAAAAAAATGGGTTAGGGAGGCTAATTGTTATTATTAAAAAATGGGATAAAAGGGGTTTGAACATAGGGAGTTACACATGTGTATGTGACATTATTGTGGTGTCTACACTTATTAAGTGGATAGAAATTATCTTTTGACTCATAAATTTTGGAGGAAATATTTTCACGTATTCTAGTCAATTTTTCAATATTTGATGATAGCTGTAAGCAATAGAAATAATCAAACTTTCCATACCTATGAAGGGGCTGTAATATGCACTATTTTTTCTCCTCTTTGTCCTCAATCAGTGGTTGGTAATGTTCCTCATACTCAAAAATATTTGAGGCAACAAATTCAGAGCTTATCTATAATATTTCAAAACTTTTACTTGGCTATCCCATGCCAAAAGAGATACCTTATATGTAGGATTTGAGCCATAAAAGTAGCAAAACATCCTCAAAATGTTTTGAAAAGAGAGAAACCAATTTTTTTTCAAAAACATACCTTCAAACCTCTCTCTCCCTTTTCTCATGCTCACAAAACCATTATCAAACCTATATGCTATATGAATATGCAGGAACCTCTTCATCATTTAAGTCATGGAAAAATACTTCCTTGCTTTCCACCTTTACAAGGAATATCCCAAATAAACCTACATGTGGAACAAACAAATTAGTAAAATCATTGGTGTTTAATAACAACCCTTTGACCCACTTGTTTGTTTCTAATATCTTTTCTTGATGTCTTGATCCTTTCTTCTTATCAATTGCATACAATGGACTATTATTTAGATTCCAAAATAAGTTAGAATCTTAATCTTGTCCCATATCCATTATGATTGTATGTAACTTCATCATACTATTCTTTTCCTTTAAGAATTCCCTTAGCTCATTGTGTATTGATCTATCAAGAATCCCCTTTGTACCATCCAGCCTTGTCAAGGCTTGCACTCCCTTATTATTTATGATTAGGAATTGTTTTTATCCATCTCTTTCATAAATTCTAGAGTCATGCAACAAATTTAAACAATTATTAGATACCAAACAAAAAACATCATTCAATTCATACCTTTCTATGAATATCTTAGTTTATTTGGCTTCTTCAAAATCATATTTTTGAATCCCAAAGTTTTGGGTGCATGGTTAACACAAATCACCTATCATATCCTCATTTTCATCCATCATTGTCAGCCCTATTTGATGTTCCAAAAACTAATATTTTTGGTTCTCACAATTTCCATCTCTAGGTTGCTCCAAAGTGTCATCTTTTTATAGCTCATCTTCCTCCTCCAAATCTGATTTTTTCATTTCATTGGCCTCTTCATAGGAAACCTCATGAAGGGCTATCCCTTCTTTATTTTCATCCAAATCTCCATGTAGTTTAATATTCTCTTCCTCTACATGATCCACTAAAAAATAAGGCCTCAATTTTTTGTCACAATTAATTGTAACATTTTCAAATAACATATGTGTAATTGGAAAATTTTCTTTTTATAGCCCCAAACCTATCAAAAAGATAGATAATAGTGGTTTGGAAAGATTATCACTTTCATTGAGTGTCAAATTCAAGATTCTTTGCATAGAGGATACAATTTTTTTCGTAATATTATTAAAATCAATTGCAAGGAAATGTTGAAACATCTTAATAATAAGTTCATCACACTCCATATCTAACATCAAAATACATGCCTTAATTGAATCCATAGTTTCTAGGATGTTGACCCTTCTAGCCAAAGATTGTCATTTGTCCTCTTTAATACCTTGGAATCTCTCAAAAATAAATAGAAGTATTTCCCTTTTGATTTTATCACTATAGGTAAATTTTAGAATCTCTAATCTTAAAACCTCATTAATACAACTAGTGACCATGAGCCTTACCTCCTCATTTGTGTCTTTGAAGAGTTCATGTTGAACCAAGTAAGTCATAAAAGTCTATACCATCCAATTAATGGATTCATATTTTTATTGATTCACTTTTGATAACCTCTTTTCTACTTATTCCAAGGTGTTGATTACATGCTCCACTAGTTGGCATAGGTTCCCTAGCCTTTTACCTGCATCATAGAGCCTTTTTTCTCCATGTTATCCATTATAACACCAAATATTTTTTATCTAATTTCAACCAAACCTCACAAGTGGACAAGATCAGTGACCTAATACCATTTTAGTGCCCCTAAACGAGATGATTCAACCAAAAATGGGTTTCCATTAAAATCCACAATTTATGAATTTTGAATTAAATAATATCAGCAAACCCTAGCTATTGTAATTGTACCTCCAAACTAAAAATTAACTCTCATTCACCTTTAAATAAATAAATTTTTAATTTAGATATCAATGTATCTTACCAAAAATAATAAATAACTTGAAATGAATGTTTGAATCCTTCAAACACTAACATCACACTAGTTGAATTGAAAACCTTCTTTCCCACTCTAATCCCTATTTAATCTTAGTCTAATCCAATTGCCAATATTTATAAAATTAATGTAATGATTAAAATAGAATGAAAACATTGTAAATATGCCCTCAATAAATATTATTTCCTATGAATAATTGAAAACTTCAAAAAATCATAACTCCCTCAATATTTGAGATTATGATGCAAATAAGAGCTCAAAATGATCACAAAAATTATGACTATCAAATAAAAATAATTTCAAAATTTTCCTTCCATGGAAAGGTCATCGAAACTTGTTCCAAAAATTTTAAAACCTTAGTTTTTAAAATTTACCTCTTCAAACATCAAACCCTCAATCTTAAACAAAACACCACACTTGGGAAAACTAATACAAATAATAATAAAAAATATTATGCATCAAATGGACCCTAAATAGTCCACCAAACCATCTCAATATCCTTTGAAACCAAATTTTCCTAATCTAGGGTAACTAACAAAACCTCCTTTAGCAAAGGTGGCATCAAAAGACACCTTTTGTAGAATAACCAGCTCCAAATTTGTGTACACCTATTGGGCATGCATCCCAATATCTTCCTCAAGCATTAAGAAATAATATCAAATTCAAGATATCTTCAATATTGATCTTCACCTTATATTTTTTACCTTCTAATCAGGGTAAACCACCTTGGGGAGGTCAAATACCTCATTAACCTTTCTTTCCAACTTTTTAAAATATCTTTTCTTTTTCTTTGCTTTAGCTCCCAAGGTGACATTCTTTTTAATTTCACTTTAGGCCTTTTTTTAATTAATTAAATGAGTCACCTTAATAAATTATTAATTAAAATTAATTTTTTGGAAAATTAAATAATTATTTTATATTAGGTCCTTGCTTAAATAATTAATTAAATTAATCTAATAATTAAAGTGATAAAAAAACATTTTTCAAGCAATTTATTAATTATAAATCCCCTTAGAATTATCATTAAAATTACATTAATTTTCTAAATGGGTAAAATCAATTTTCTAGTAATTTGAATAATTATCCAAGATAGTTCTATTTAATAATTAATTAAATTTCCTTATATTTTTTAAATGATTAAAATCACTTGTCAGGAAATTTTATTAATTATTGAAATTATATGAAAATGGGACATTACATAGTATAAGATCAAGGTAAGATTTATCCTTTGAATAAAATAAATAATTTGATGTGTTTCCATTATTTTTTATATTAATATGTTGTTTGACTCCATGGAATCATTTGAATCTTGTAAATAGATATTTGTTATTAATCTTTAGTGTTTCCTTGATTTAAAAAACAACCGATTGATAAATATATGATAAAATATAATATTATTATAATTATATTATATTATATTTTAATAATATTATATTAATATAAATAAATATTTATATAAAATTAATATTTAATAATGTTAATATTTTTAGTATATACTATAATATATATACTTATTGTTAAGAGTGAAATATGTACTCATGCAAATGTACGATCTCTCCTACATATCATTATGATAACATCAATAGATCATTAAACACATAATACACACCAAATAACTATGCATGACAATCAAGCAATATAATTATTTTCTCATGATGAATATACAAATGATAGCATCCTCTCTCTACCACCCACATAGGAGAAGCACAAGGAATACCTAATAAATAAGAAAATGAGTTGGTTTCACAAAAACTACTTTGTGGTTGTTATATTCCACTCAAAATAAATTGGATTGCCTAAATATATTCACACCAAATATTTACCATGCACAAAATTCCAAAAAATATTTAAAAACTCCAAATTAAGCTTAACTCCATGAGTGGGTGTGAACATACATAAGACAAAAAAATGTTTGCAAATAATTCAAACCACTAGCTAGTTTGAACACAAAAAATACAACACCCTCTCTTAAGTGTAGAATATGAAGTGAGAAAAGATTAAAAAAAATAGGTTGAAGGGTCTTAAAAATTAGGCCTAGTGAGGTACCCATGTAAAAATTTCTAGTGAAATACTAGGTGGCCCTGTGGTAGCCAGTCCATCCTACCAAAATACATGGATATCTAGTCATTATAACCATCATGTCAAATAGGAACTATTAATTTATATGATGTAACTAAATAAAAAATATTTATCACAAAAAAATATGTAAGTAATCACCATGTGTAATCACATAAAAGTGGTAATTAGATGCTAAGAATGTTGATTGAGTAAACTTATCCCTAGTCTATCCATAGACCTAACCTTGAGCATTGGACTTATTTTATAGTATTCAGCAAACCACAATCAACTACATCCAATCATAACATAGTCCTAGAACTATCATGTTAGACCCAAATCCAAATTGCTTAACAATTTACCAAAAAGACATTAGTGCCATATTTTGGACATTACAACCACATGGTGCTAGTGTCTCCATTTGGGTGATATTTTCCTTAGCCCCAACTCCTCCCAACAGATAGTTTTTTGAACATGTACCCTTCTTAAGGTTAGCATAATCTCATTTTCTTATCTACATAATCAACATAACCCTATAAATTGACATCTAATCCACCTCTATTGACTAGATGGAAAATAGATACAAAAGTTATTCAAACCAAAGACAAAGTTGTGTAAAATCCAGGTATTTAATCCCTATTCTGACCTACATTTTTCATACTACCATCTACAATAACCCTAATTCTAATTTTTAAACATTTAAAATCTCAATCATATTCAATGCATCTAAAACCACTCTCTTTCTATCATTCACTAACACATACATCAAGCACTAGGTGGGAAAACTATATCAAAGTTGATCCCTCAGAGTATTGGTATGTAGGTAACTCTACATAATGGGGTTTCAAGGATGTCGAGTCTATCCTATTAAAATTCAAAAAAAAAATTCTTATTTCATACTTACATGGAGATTAGAGTTTTCACATTAAATCAATTTTTTAGGTACATTATAAAGCTACAAGTTTTAGCTATATAGGAACATAAAATATAAACACAGGTGTAAGTGCTCCTTAAAAATAGGAATATTCGTAAAAAGGTGACACTAGCACCACATTAAGGACACTACACATGAATGGTGATACTATCAAAATTTGGTACCACTATCTAGTGATTAGATGAATACTATAATCTTGTTGATGACACAGACTACTACTCATATCTCAAATTTTAGAACCCACATCATCCATGATAGTCAATTTCTAGATAAGTTTCTACTTATTCTTATTTATTTATATTTACATAAATCCAATCAAGGTCAAAATCATAACAAATTATTACTTAATTATTGCATATTTACTTAACTTATTTAGACATCTTAGCCCCTTAGCTTAACATAAGAATTACACATGTAAAACCTTATAAGGTTAAATCTTTTAGTGAAACCATCTTACTTTGAACATTACATCAAACCCTACATTGAATTCATCTAAAATTTGTGAAATAAATTTAGGGATGAACACTTCTTATTTTATTTAATTTAGACAACCTAGCTAATTAAAATCAATTTTAAATTAGGGTTTCAATTTATTTTACATCTAATTTAAATTGTTGCAAGAAAAACCTAGTTTCTAAAACCTTAACCCTAGACAACCCTAGGGTTCATATTTATATCCATCACAAAGTCTCAATTTATACCTTACTACCATGATTATCATGATAGAAGCCTTTTTTTATTTCATTGTACAAATTCTGGCACCTTGTTTGACATGTCTATTGCCAACTATTTGTAGAAAGGTACACATGTATATTACCCCTATCATGGATTTAGTTTGAGATAAATTTATTTCACACATTGGTCCTCCATCATGTGAGCTCAATTTTCTTGTGGATAATTTATATATGGATCAATTCGAGTTACCTCTAGTTACTACTAGACAAAAAAGGGCTCAAAGGACTCTTTTTATTTGGCCTCTACATAGAATACTTGATTATGTATGTTCACATCTCACCTCTACTATTTATCCTTGGTAAATGGTAGATCATGGAGTTAAAGCTGTCAGTAGGTGGGATAAAGTGCCTCCTCAACCTATACAAGAGTAGTGTAACCCAACCATCCCTCCTTATTCATAACACACAATAATAACACTTGTAGATCAACAAAGAGAATTTGATATTGTGGGTCAGTTAAGAATTACACTAGCTAAAATATCTATCTTGAAATTACTTTAAAAGGAAACAATTTTCAAATATATTCTATTTGAAACACTTAATCACAAATTTATTTCTTTTGATATTAAGATGTCATATTTTGCATATAATATTAATACTATCAAAGATGTGGAGGATGTGATATCTTTTTCCACTGATGATTCACCTTTATAATTAGTCATTAATTAAAAATTCCACTTTTTATTCAAGCTAAAATAAACAACATAGATATCAAATGAGTTCTCATCGACAACATTTTAGGACTCAATATATGTAATCCCAAATTATTTCAAACCATAGGGGTTATTATAACATCTATTTAGAAAACATACAAGAACATCTGAGGGTTTGATGACATTCATATACGGACATTGGGATCAATCACATTGGATATTTTAGTGGAACCAAATATATTATCTAAATTTTTTTAGGTGATTCAAAACCATTTACATTATAAGTTTCTACTAAAGAGATCATAGATACATGTTATAGACGTTATACATTCCAATCTCCATAGATGTGTTAAATTTTTACATGATGGGTACCTATACACATGCCTAATAGATAATCAACCATTTATATATATTACAAGATCACTAAGCCTCCTAAACTAAGTACATCATCTGATGGGACACTTCATGCTCTCATCAAAGCCCATCTTACCAGATTCCTATTAAGTAGATGCATACTTATGAGGTGGGTGAACCTAGTAAGACTATGCATACACCACCTTCAGATCATCCTAGAACATAGACACCTTCATTGATGATAGAGGACGAACCTCTTAAAGTAAAACCACCTTTATCAATGATATAGGACCAACCTATCTAAGCACAATCACCTTCACTGATGATAGAGGACCAACCTCTTTGATCATAGTTATCTTCATCGAGTATAAAGGACCAACTTTTCACAGTATAAACATCCTCATCTAGGATAAATGATGAGTTTATCAAATCCTAATTAACACTACTTATCAATTTAGAGGAGAGTTACATTCATAATTCTAACATAGATTCATAGGCAAATTTAGAGGATGATCAACCACCTATAGACATCAATGGTTATTTATGTGAATTAAAATTTACACCAGCAAGCTAATGGGAATATAGAGATAATTCAAGGTCACTTATACCTTGACCTAAATGAGTAGCATCACTTGTTCAATATTATATAGCTACAAGATCCATTACTTAGCCACAATCAATAATAAATACCTTTATTGATTCAATACATATGGTCACATCCATGGACACTTATCCATTTATATAAATTCAGGTAGGGAGCTCACAAGACATACCACAGAAGATATTATAGATATTAGTTGATAGAGGATTGATGTTATTACCCATAGTATGACATATACCAGTTATTATATTGTCATCATAGGAAGGGCAACCATTTCATCACTTTCATACACTCATAAGACATGATATAGACACATGTGTAGCACTGCAACATAAGATAAATAAATTTAAGTCTAAGGGCACTATCCAGATTATACATCCTCCAGCTCCATAGGAACCACCACCATTAGTGATATGAGCTACTACATAGATAAGAAAACCATAATAGAGTCATCACCAACACATATTTTCATGACATGATCCATTGACTATACATATATTTATAGCAAAAAAATATCTTCCACATGTATAGATGAACATTCTGATCCTAATACTTACACTTTGGGACTTTTACACCACATTAGTTTCTAGGAGAGTGAGATATAATGAATTATACACTATCACAAATCTATTATAAATATTACATCATCAATTTCATGTGGCCCTAAGGTGACCAATACATTGTTTTTCATTCTAAGTAGACACACCCATATATAGGTTACACTTGGCAGTACATGGTTATATGTGATGGACACTATAGTCGATCAGTCAGAGAGATAATTGATATTCACTCATAATGATCAAATGGTTTACCGTTTACATGATGACATCGATGATAACCATAGGTTTCACATAGATACTCTATGGTCTAATGTGGTTTACCCTATAACTATGTAAGAGGCATCTTACATAGTTTGACAACACACCATTTAGATGCACATAGTCTAGGTTCATGCCAAGAATAAGGCCCCACTAATAAATAAATATTGGTATGATGATCATGATGATGATTAATTATTTGAGTTTGGATAGGCTTAGTATCTAATAGTAGATAATCTTCCACCAGATCCACTATTTGATTATCCACATCCCATGAATGTGATCTTGGGTCTATAGTGACATTACACTTTGCTTGTATTTTGTTTCATTTACATTTATAGTGTTTACTCTCTCTCGCTCTCTCTCTCTCTCTCTCTCTCCATTTATTTCTCCTTGTAAATAGTTTAATTTCATAGGCTTTACAAAATTTATACTTAGAAAACACAAAAACATCCAAATATTTCATAAACACAAATATTTTACAAATTGTATACATTGATATGTTTATATTTCTAATACTTTTTAGATATTGTGTATTGCTAGCTATCCTAGTATAGTTGGTTTTATCATACACATATGGTTAACTTTTTATTTTTGAGTGAATATTATAGATAGGAATCTCATCCACTACCCTAATCTAGACCAGCTATAATATACCCATTATGGGCATTTACATGGATCCAAGTTTATACATTGCTATATCTACCCACTTGGGGGCATATTTTACATAGTTTCTATAACCAATTTTTATCTTCACATGCTATACATTATAGTTTATGCATTGATTTATTTTGATATTGATCATTTATCCTAATTGATTAATTTTTTTTTTCCAAATATCACTAGTTAGTTTATATGCACCTTAACATATACATAGATTTTGATTACACATTTATATATGCTTTGATTTTTAATTCCTAAATTAGACATGATTATGTTTTTTATGCTTATTCCATCTTCAAGGGCATTTGAAAATTACATGTTCCTTATCTTTTATGTCACTTCTCTATTTGTATGCCTTGGACAAGTTCCCATGTCCCTTGTGTGTGCTCTTTCATGCTTCTACATGTGGACATTTGAATATGTCCTTCTATGCAGCTCTATACCAAATTACTTGTTGTTTGCATATGTGGACATTTGAACATGTCTATCTATGTCTTCCTTCTTAGATTTAGTGAAATGCGCCCATGTACCTTGTATTATGGCCCCATGGTGTTCCTTTTACATGCCTCATGTGTTTTTATGTTTTCTTCCTTGTATGATTCTACACCATGACAATTGTATTTGTGTGTTACACACACACACACACACACACACAAACACACACACACACACACACACACACACACACACACACACACACACACACACACAGAGAGAGAGAGAGAGAGAGAGAGAGAGAGGAGAGAGAGAGAGAGAGAGAGAGAGAGAGAGAGAGAGGAGAGAGAGAGAGAGAGAGAGAGAGAGAGAGAGAGAGAGAGAGAGAGAGAGAGAGAGAGAGAGAGAATAGTTTTTGATGCCATGAGTGATATTATGCATCTACCTATCCTAATTTGGAGCCTTGATCTCATCATGCTGCATCCTCCTAGGTAGTTACTCAGATTTTACTATTAGAAAAATTGAACACATGTATCTTGATACATTTTTGCAATGATAGATTACAAAATACATCTTACATTTCCTACTTATGATTAGATAAATTTACATTATAATATTATATTTTACATTATATAGGAATATCATGCACATAATTTGGCTAACAAATTTTATAGAGCTAATTATTTACAGGGTAATTATTACACATGTTTCACAACCATCCTCAAATAGGGGGAATTTACATGTGTTTTCATAGAGATTAGAATCATATATTGATTTTCACATATACATTTAAGAACACATGCCTAGGTTCAAATATCAAACTCAGGGCAAACACAAAATATAATAGAGACTCAATAGTTAATTAGATCACATATAAATAATACCAAGTAGACACTAGCACCCAAATTGAGACACTAGCACCATAAGGTGATACTATCCATTACAGGGTGCTACTATTTAGTAGCCATAACTTTAGGATAGTCTATATCATCAAAACTAATACACAATGTATAATATAGATTTGATGATACATTATATTATAAAATCATAGGTTTGGTAGTTATGCTCATATCTATCCTAGATTCATACTAGTTACTTAGATTTGGGGGAATCATGTAGGACATGATCACTCATACATTCAGATTAGTTACATAGGTTCAATTATTACATAATTTATTTAGATTCTGTATACTCAAATTCTAGATTGAGGGTACATGGGTGACACATAGTTTCCATATACTTAGCTTTAGATAAGTTGATCAAATGGAATGGAAAACTTTGTGTCATTATTTATAGTGTATATAATTGATATCACTTTATAGGTTATCACCATATTCATGTGTTACTCTATCTATAGTGGTTTGCATTCCTATGTGTCCTATAGTTATGTAATATACTAGAGTGGTAACGGAGCTGAATACATAGTTAGATTACTCAATTAGAAAATTTCAACACTTTGCATAGTAAAGTTACATATGCATCTACTTCACATAGGGGGGAATGATGGAGTAATGTCCTACTTGAGTTCTTGAGCCACTTATATGAGAGGGTTCAACACACTTATAGTAATATCCAAGCCATTCATATAGATCAAGATTTACCAAGTAGGGGTGGGCAATGTTAGATTCAAAAGCAGATTGAGTTCTTGAGCCACCCATGTGAGGATTGAGCAAGCCATAAGCTCAGTTCAAGCTATTAAATGATATGATCACTATGCACATTCACACATAGAGGTTTTCAATAGGTTCATGCATTGGTTCATGTACCCAATGAGGTGTATTCATTCCTTTCCTTTTCCTTTGCTTAGTTTTACTTAGTTATTTCATTTTAGCATAGTGTTTTACTTTTTATCATCTCTTAAGTAAGGAATGATATTTCATGTTTTATTATAGGACATTAATTTGGATCATGTTCCACATATGTAGACCCAAATTTTGCATACTCAAATTCAACTACATGGGATTCACTTTTAAGGTAAGTCTAGGTACACTTCTTTTTCTTTTATACTAGTCATTTCTCTTTGCTACATTAGTAACATAAGGAGGAAGGTGGTAAATGCAATAAACTAAAAATTTGTAATTGGATGCTAAGAGTGTCATTTTAGTTAACTTATCCCTTGGCTAGCCACAAACCTAACCTTGATCATTAGACTTACATTTCTAATCATTAAACAAACTATAATCCCATACATCTAATCATAACATAGTCCTATAACTATCATCTTAAACCCCAATAAAAATTATGTCTGCCAAAAGGACATTAGCACCACATTCGAGACACTACAACCACATGGTCATAGTGTCACCAACTAGTCACTACTTTATTTATCCCTAAATCTTCCAAATGGTTATTTTTAAAAACATGTGCCCTTCTTAAGGTTGGCCTAAGCTTATTTTATTATCCACACAAGCAATAAAACCTTATAAATACAAGTCTAATCTACCTTTATTGACTATATGGAAAATAGATGCAAAAGCTATTCAAACCAAACACAAAATTGTGCAAAATCAAGGTATTTGATCCCTATTCTACCCTACTTTCTACATACTACTTTATAAAATATACCTAAGTCAAGATTTCAAGAATTTAAAAGCTCAAGCACATTCAATGCATCCAAGGCCATTCTTAGTATAGTATTCACTTGCACATACACTAAGTACTAGGTTAGTGAAATACATTAGACTTGGTCCCTCCTTAGAGTATTGGTATGTAGGAAACTCTCTAAATAATGGGGTGTCAAGGATGTCCAGTCCATCCTAATAACACAAAAAAAATTATTGCTTGTGCCATACTTACAATGAGATTAAGGTTTGCACATCAAATCATGTTTTCCAGGTACAATACAAAGCTATAGGTTTTGGTCACCAAGAATAGAACATACAGACATAGGTGTAGGTACTCCTAAAAAATAGGAATAATCCCATAAATGGGACATTAGTGGCATATTGAGGACACTATACATGGATATAACTATTGTCCAAATTGGGTGCTACTATCTACTGAATAAATGAATACAAAAATCTTGTTGAAAACATAGACTATTACCCATATCTCAAATTTCATAACCTAGATCAAATACGATAGTCAATTTTTAAATAAGTCTCTATTTATCCCTATTTATTGTTATTTATAAAATTTCAAACAAGGTCACAATCATAATAAATTAGTATTTAATTATTACATATTTATTTATCTTATTTATACATCTCAACCCCTTAACCAAACAGAGTAATTACACATGTAAAACATTAAAAAGGTTAAATCACCATATATAATATGTGTCACTACAAGGTACCAAAACACTAGTATAAATCATAATGAAAGTTGAGAAGAGGAATTATGTTTCAAAATAAGACAAAAAATCAGTGCAATGTTGTTGTAGGTACACTATATGGATTGAATTCCATCAAGAAAAATTGCACTCAAACAACTACCTCCTATAGGGATAATAAGGAACACGACATCTAAAGTAGTATCTATAACCCTTGCCCCCCCACGCCCCCTACCCCACCAAATCCTAAAATGGGTGTAGTAACTCAAAATATCTATATGAGTGGGTAAATACCACCACTCTAACACTAAAATGATGTCACTTGGTTACACTAGACTAGTTACGCTTGAGAAGGAGAACAAGCCCCACCATAATAATGGAGTCTATCTATATCAAAGATATAGATAAAAATATCTCAATAATATGTCACTAGTGGGGATGCGATAGTCACACAATTGAATAAGAATTTTTTTTTATCATGAATCACACACAAATGAATGAAAAAAAATCCATGACTCTCATTATGACTTCAAAATAGGCCCCAACCAACAAAAATAGTATGAATGATGCAATAAACTCTGTAATATAGTCAAGCTAAGAATATTCCATCTACGAAATGAGATATGTATGATTAAAAAACCAAATCTACCTAATAAGGAGCTCAAACAATTGAGACACATCAAAATATAGGAGTGATTTAAATTTTATAGGATTTATGGAGATTAAAAACCTAGGTTATTAAGGGTCTAGAATATTAAAATCAAGGAATAAATATGCAATAATTATATCCACTAATTTGTATAATAATTAACATAATCTAATTATTATAAAAATAGTAATAGACTACACAAAGATGTACTTATTTGGAAATTGACTGAGATAGATAGTTGACAAGCTATAAAATAGTGTAGAGATTGAGTAGGATGTCATCAACAGTAATCTAAAGTCAAAATTCCTCTCAGATAGTAGTGCAGTCCTTTGGATAATAATGCATTATGCTAATATCCTCTAAGGAATGACAATGTCCCTTATAGGTATAGACTGCAAACTTTTGGGTGGACCTTCACCTAAGTTAGAGATGTTTTTTCTTGTGTGCCTAAGTGTTGGATCATTATATTTGACTAATTTAGAATCGAAACCCTAAATGCACATGTTGTTACAGTATTTGAGGGGCAAAAGTATAAAAAGTGTAATGTTAGTTAGATAGGTTAGATGTAACCTCAACACCCCACTATGTTTAGAGTTTCCTACATACCAATACCTCGAGAGGGCATCATGCCTAATGTATTTCTCCCAACCTAAGTGTTGGTACAAGTGTCGATAAATGCTAGTATGAGTGCTAGCTTGAATGCTTTCAGTATGACTTGAGACTAGTAATTTTAGTAATCTAAGATTAGGATTATTGTATATGGTTGTAAGTAGAAGCAAGGTAGAATAAGGATTAATGACCTTGGAATAACTTATTTATAAGTTGTTTTTGTGTATCTATAACTGATTTACATCTAATAGGTAAAGGTATAAACATGGTGTATCTATATTGATATGGTACTTATCAAGATGAGTATAGGTTGACCTTAATGTGTTTTGAGAAATCTAAATATTTCTGTTTGAGGAGAAAAAATGTAAGGGATAGTATCATAGTACCTTGGTCACTAGCATAGTTCACTAGTGCCCAAGGTCCACATTAGTGTCTAAGTGGTAGAATTTGGTGCACTAGGGGCATAGATTCCTAAGATACGGTCTAAGACTATTTTTAGTACATTTTGGGATGGGTTACACCTACACAAAATTTATATAAGGATTGAAAGAGGCCATAAGATAGGTATAGGGATAAGCTAGGGATATATTGGTCTCAAATGACACTCACTACACTCAAGTAACATTTAGTATTACTATATTTACCTCCCTTTTATTCTATAAATGCGTCAAAGTGAAATGTCTAAGATAAAGTAGAAAGAAGCATACCTAGACTTACCTATGAGGAGAAGCCTATAAATCTAGGTTTGAGTTTATGAAGAATGCTCCATTATGTATCCTTCAAATGAAACATGGATGAATCAATCCATACTTAAGGAATATCATAATCAAAGATAAGATTGAGTAAAGAGATAAAAGAGAGTAAATGAATGAATACACCTCATTGGATATATGAATTAATGAAAAAACCTTGGTGAGATCGTGTGTGTGTAATTGGTGATCAAATTGATGAATGACTTGGACTAAGTTGATAGATTTTTCAATCCCCATGTGTGGGTGGCTAAATAAATCAAGGTTTTAACTCCATCATTACCCAAACCTATTCAATGGATCATAATCTATGAATAACTTGGATTTTATTGATGGCTTGTCCAACCCTCCTATGTAAGTAGTTTAAGAACTCAAGTTGGTTATGACTTCATCATTTCCTAACCATGTGTAGTAGTTGCATTTATACTAAAACTATGTAATGAAACTAATTTTTTTATGTAAATAAAATTGTATAGGATGGTTATGGGGCCACTTGGAAACTCTACAATGAAATATGGTTTAGGAACCACTTGGGTATGTAGCTCAGGGAATACTCTATAATTCCAACTATTATAGATGGAACAGGGAATCAATCTAGTGTGGACATGGTGAAAATGGTGTCTAATGTATAAAACATGGAGAATGACATGGAAATTGTCATTTCATTTGATCAAATAGTGTATAAGTGAGCAAATGGAAATAATGTGTCATGCATATGCCCCCAATTCTGATATTTATGCATATGGATTCTATATTGAGTTATAGTAATCTATATCTGAGTACATATAAAATTGAAATAGGAGTGATAATTCCACTATCAGGAAACCACTTAGATTATTCACAAAAGTAGTATTATATATTCCATAATTAAGAGTAGAATAAGATCGACAACAACAATTGGTGAAAGAGTAGAATACTTAAATATTATGACTGAGCCACTTTTAGGGGGAAACCTCCACAAAAATGCAATAATAATAAAATTAATTGTATAATGATAAAAGACTAACCAATAACTCCTATATATACTCTAAATATCCATGGTTATTCCATAGGCTAACCATACTAAGAACATCAAGAAATGCAACAAGCTAATACGAAGATGTGTAAGCCACAAGTCAGCCACACATATCTCTAGATGCACTATAGGCTAAGGACATACATGACCCTTCCCTTCAAAATAATTTTGTCCTAAAAATTGAATCAAACCAATATGTTTCTATAGTAATTATTCATCCTCACATGTTGAATCTTTAGAATACAGGTTCTTTCATTTGATCAAATATTAATTAATGGCACTAGTCTGTAGTTGCTTAGTGCACATATGAATGATCTCCTTAGGCTCTAGAATGACTCTACCTTATTCATTTAATTTAGGTAACTCATTCTAAGTGTAAAATCTATATATAATTACTTTATTCAGGTAATATACATGGAATACTAGATGTATTCGAGTGGTTGGGGGTAATTCTAACTTGTAAGCCACACTAATTTTTTTTTAAAAGATCTGATAAGGTCCATAATACTTAGATGATAGATTATTATCATTTTTATATTGATTAAGATAATTTTTCTTATATCAATTCAAATGCACAAAGACCCAACTGTGCTAAAATTCCACTCACTTCAGTGTTGATCTACTTGTTACTTCATTCAATTTTGTGCCATCTTTAAATTATCTCACAAACTGACTAACACCTCATCTTGATGGTGAATGTGTTCTTAAATAAATCAAACCTTAGGATGTATTTTCAAAATTAAAGGGATGGATGGGGGTGATAACCATATAATGCCACAAATGGAGACATCTTTGAAGAAGTGTGAAAAGAATTGTTATAAAACCATTCAACAAGTGGAAGGCAATGAATCCATTTATATTGTTTGTCAGAGACAAAAAAATTAAGATACCCTTTGAGACATTTGTTGACTACCTATATTTTTCCATCATATTGGGGATGATAAGATAAACTATGAGCCAACTGAGTACCCAAACATGAAAATAATTTAGTCCAAAAATTAATAGTAAATATGGGATCTGGATCACTTACATTGATCTTTGGAGTGTCATACAATTTTTGAACTATATTGAGAAAAATAGAAGCTACTATACTAATAATAAATGTCCATGATAAGGAGTAAAAATTAGCATACTTGGTGAGTCGATCCATAACTACCATGATAATATTTTTACCCTCAGACCTTGGTAACCTCATAATAAAATCCATGGAAACCTCTTCCCAATGTTGGATAGGGATAGATAAAGGATGAAAAAGACTTGGTAATGGTTTTAACTTTATTTAACTGGATTACCATGCATTCAACAACATATTTTGAACATCCCATTTGAGTCCTTCCCAAAATAAATATTACTTGACTCTATGATATGTTTTCAAAAATCTTGAGTGTTCTCTAAATTGAGAGGCACAAAGTTCCTAAATAGTTTTATGTTTGAAGATAGAATGCTTACAAAGGTATAATATATATTTATATCATAATGTGTTCCTTCTATGTAATTTTTTTAGATTCATTAGAACCCTATTAAAGATTATGAATCAAATACTTGGTATCACTGCCATTCTCCCATTCTGATCTTGCTTCCTTTATCCAATCTACATGTCATATTATCTTTTCCTTTCTTATACACTATTTCAAAGTCATATCATAACATTTTAGTCACCCATTTTTTTAATTCTTCAGATGACAAGCATTTTTCTAAAAAATATTTGAGGCTATCATGATTAGTCTTTACCTTAAAGTGATGTCCCATTAGATAAAGTCTCCATTACTACATTACATATAGAATAACCATCACCTCTTTCTCATATATTAATTTAAGCCTAGTTTCCCATTAATTTTCCAACTTTCAAATGTTAGTTGTTTGATTTTATTCATGAGTAAAAACCCCATGCCAAATCCTAATGCATCACACTCCACAACAATTTTTTTTGAAAAATTAAGAGTATCCAAAATTGGAGTTGTTCACATAACCCTTTTCAATTATTCAAATGCCTTGGTTGTTGAATCAATCCATTGGAAATATTTTTTATTAAACAAAGAGTTGAGTGGAGATAAAATGCTACCATAATTTTTGACAAACCTATGTTAGTAATTGGTTAGCCTTAGAAATCCATGGAGATTATTTAGGGTCTTGGGAACCTACCTTCCAATCATTTCTTGGATTTTATTAGGATCAAATATCAATCCTTCATGTGATATAATATGACCTAAGTACTCCACCTCTTGGACATCAAAATCACATTTGGAAGGTTTGGCATAAAGTTGATGTTGTTCTAGAATTAAAAGCACCTATTTCATATGCTTCAAATGGTATTCCTAGTTTTTACTATACATGAGGATATCATAAATAAACACTAATACAAAATTTGTCAAAAATGGACTAAAAATAGTATTCATTAAACTCTAAAATGTAGATGGTACATTTGTCAAGCCAAAATGCATGACTATAAATTCATAATGGCATTCATGAGTTCTAAAAGTTCTTTTAGGTATGTCATCATTATGGATGCAAATTTGATGATATCTAAATTGAAGATCTAACTTGGTAAAATAAATAGCACCATGTTATTCATCTAGTAAATTATTAATTACTATAATAGGAAACTTATCTCTGATGGTGTATTTATTGAGTTCTTAGTAGTCTAGGCACATCGTCCAACTATCATACTTCTTTCACACCATGAATATTAGGGAGGAATATTCACTTTGACTATGTTAGATGATTCCTACCTCCAACATATCTTGTACCATATTGTCAATTTCACTCTTTTGGGCATAGGGTCTGATATTGGGTGGTGTACATCCTAAAATGAGTCTAATGGCATGATCATGCACACAAATTAGAGGAAGTATTTTTATCATATCACCAAAAATAATAGAATGGTAATCTAACACCTTTTGAAAATTAAGATGCATAGACTCCTTTTTTGGTTGAACCTCTATAAAAAATAATCATGCCATAAAACATTTTGCATCTTTTATGAGAATCTTAGTCATCTAGTGGGAACTAACCATTTGTGGAGATTTAGCCCTTAATCTTGGTAGTTCAATTGTTCTTCCTTTTGAATATAAACTCATGACTAATTCATAAAAAATTATCTCAATAGTTCCCAAAGTGGTGAGCCACTACACTCCCAAAACAATGTTAGCTCCTCCCATGGGAATAGAAAACATAGAGGAATCTAAGAAATAGTTTCCCATAACAACCTTAATATTATGTAACTTTATACAATAGTTAATTGTACCTCCATCTACAATCATGACCTAAAATTTTGGATTTGGGTAAATGAAATAATTCAAATGAAAAGCCAACTTATTATTGATGATGTTATTTGTACTCCTAGATTTAATTAACATAATCACCTTCTATTTCTTCAAGAACCCCACCACCTTATGAGTTTGTGGATTACTAATACCTGAAAGTAAATGATAGGAAATAGTACATTGAGAATATTCAAATTCATCCTCAGGTTAATATAAACCTTCCCTTAAAGCCTCCTCATCTTCTTCCTTGTCATTGACACCATTAATGTAAAACAACTTGTTTTCATCACATCGATGACCTTTTATTCATTTTCTATCACAACCAAAACATAAACCTTTTTCATGATTTTATTCTACTTCCTGAGGTGTCAATCTAGTAGGTTGATAAAATCATGGTGATGGAAAGGTGAATTCATGAACATTTGCAAAAGGTCTTCATCTGATCAGCTCTTTTTACTCAACCATGTGTGACCTTGGTATGGCCTCAAATATAGTACTGGGATGAAACATGCAAACCTCTAATTGATGTTATCTTTGAGGACATTAAAAAATATGTTAGTAATATTTTCTTCAGTGTTGTTTACAACACATAAGGAAAGATTCTATAATTGATAAATGTAGTCCTTGACAGTTCCAGTTTGGCATAACTTGGATATCAAGTTGGCTATATGCCATAGTTAAGATCAAAATAAGTAAATCCATAATTAAAATTAGAAAAAGTGTAGAATACTTGAATATTATAACTAAATTACTTAAATGGGTTAACCTCCATAATAATGAAATAAGAACATAATTCATGATATGATGATAAAAGACTGAGCACTACATCTTATATATACTCTACTTATCCATGGTTATTCTATAAACTGACCGTACTAAGAAAATCAAGAAATATAATAAGATAATATGAAGATGTGTAAGCCACAAGTTAGCCACACATATCCCTAGATTCAGTATAGGTTAAAGGCATAACAACTACACATGATTCCCCCAATATGAGAAACCTAGTATGATTCTATGCAAAATTGAGAATAAATTAACCATAACTGATACCATGCAAGCATGAGCTACACTTTTTTGGAAATTCTAAAATTTCCTATTTTTTGGCTATTAGACAATAACATGGTTGATTAGATAGTAACAAAATGTGTTATTTTATTATATGTTATACTAGTGTCTTTTTATGTTTTTTCTATGCCAAACTGATACTAATATGTGTCATATTATTTTCACTATGTTTTCCTAATTATGAGCTTTATAATATGTTTGTGTGCTAAAAAGTATGTTTTAAGCGCACCTAGATGGCCTAATATTTGTGATAAACCCTTGTGAATTCCCCCTCTTTTGGGAGGAGTTTTTGAACCTATGTAATAACTATCCTCAAAATAAAATATGCATGTCATGTGTGTTAAACTTAAAATATATATCTGCATGATAAAATAATATAATATAAATACATGACATTAGAATGTTAAATAATCTGAGCATAAGGTGGTGATGTATGATGTATGTTAGATCTAACATTCACAAGGTTTTTATGATATATGTAACAATGAAATATTGTATATATAAACATCAAATCTCAATATAACCTATGTAAATACCTAGGGGGATGGGTCATGATGTCCATAAAGGCACCCAAGAAGGAAGGGGAGATGCATGAGGCCCCTCATGTCATCAAAAAATGAGTGTAAGTTTAATAATCAAGAGACATGTGTCATGGACATGATGCATACATGAAAGCATACATAAAAACACATGAGGCATTTAAATTAGGCAAAATGGACATAAGAAAAGGCACATGGGCATATTCTACTAAGTGTAATAAAGATAAAACATATAAGGACATGTAAAAATATCCACATACGATACACCAAACAAGGTTAGCTTAGAGCCACATGGAAGGACAATCAAATCTAGAACTAAGAAAGCTAGAAATGAAAATATGCATGAATATATGGTACAATTTTATATATATATATATATATATATATATATATATATATATATATATATATATATATATATATATGAGAAAATATGTACATAAATTGAGTCTATAGTAGTAGTAGTCAGAAAAAATAGTGTATTATAGAATGATATAACCTGGTAAAGTAGAAATTGTGTAGTATGATGCCCCCAATGGGTGAATGTATCAATGTAGAATCTATGTATCTATGTATGCACCCCTAGTGGGTAGACATTAGAAAATATGGATTTATGTGATGGACTTGAGTCCTATATTAATTTATGAGCATTGAAAGATAAAAAGTGAATCATGTATGATAAAACCAAATTGCATTAACATAGATAACACATGTAGTATTTTGTAAATATAAGGAATGTAAACATGGAAATGCATACAATCTAAATATTTATATTTTTTTGACTAACATTTGAATGTTTTTGTATTTTGAACATTTTATATTATAGTTTTTTTTAGTATAAATTATGTAAAACATGAGAGATACTAATAATTGATGAGTCTCACAAGAGACTCAAAATCAATGTGTCATGTATTAAAGAGTGGTATAGTGATAATGCATGTAGTGTGATGAGGTATCTAATATTGAAGAATTTGATGTACTAAGTGATCTATAGCTAAAACTATATGTGGAGTGGGTTCATGAATATATGGATATAAATGAACATGCATGTGAACTATGGGGATCTTAGGTACCCATTTGGTAGAATAAGTGGTAACTAACATGAATGTTCTATGTTGAGTACCTTGGGAATTCAATAACATTGATCTAGGTAGAAAAGGGGTAGAGAAAGGCTCTCTAGAATCCACAACATGTATTTAATGTAGGGGTCTCTTTAATTTAGGTATTTGTGATAGAGTATGCATACATGGTCATATTGTAATAGTATACCTCACCTACACTAGTTGCTCAACTAATATATGAGGTGTGATAATGGACTCCATGTTTGGAATTATAATTGGTGACTGATGTATAACTGGCTATAGAATAGGTAAAATATACTCATATAAAATGCCCTCAACTATAACCACTTGATTGTCATTTATATATTTGAGACATTTATGTATAGTAGATGGGATAGACTGATGCTACTATATCCAATGCATACCCAATAATATATCAAATGTTCCTAAAATAGGTAAAACCAAGAATCTAGTGGTCTTGTGTCTTATCCTAACCTATAAAAGAAGTATAATATCCCAATTGGAACTCTAGACATGGCCACTAAAACTTTGAATAACTATATCTATCTAAGAAATATATTTTTATGAATAACCCAAGTGTTGTAAAAGTGTGAAAGTACACATGTTAATGGTTGACCCATTATCAACCATGAAAATATAAATAGGATGATGATCAATGTAATATTATATAAAGATTGCATATAAATATGATTCATCATCAACTATCTCCTACTCTAAGAAAGTGATGAGAGGTCTAACAAGTACTATAATATGATACACCCCAATGATATTATGAAGAGGGTGTGTATCTACTATATGAGTATGATAAGATGATGGTCGTGGATGTGCCTGATATGTATAATGAACACCTAAAGTGATTTTTGTCTCATTTTTATGTTTTGGAAATGGTTGTGAAAATGTATTAAATTCTTTTGATTTTGTTGGTTGTGGTCTAGGTTCCTATATAAGATTGCCGACATCAATGATAAAATCATCTATCAAATTTTATATCATATATAGTAGATAGATGTATTTGTTTATAGTATGTTTGGTGCCCTATGATAGTCAAAAAATGTATTGGCGTCATAACTCTTTGGAAGAGACCTATTCATATCAACCTCCTTGATGAGAGGGAGAGATATGACATTACATTCTAAGAGTTTTTGAAGAGCACGTGCTAGTGATATATGAAGGTGTGTGAAGGGTTTCATTATAGGAGGTAATAAAACCATGTAACGAGTTAGATCTAAAGTTTCATTAACTATTGTATTTTGATATATATTTTTTTCAATGGGCCTCACCTTGTATGGGGGATTATTAAAAGTCTTATTAGTTGAATTTGTTCTAGTTGTGTACTTTAAATTTCTCATGGAGAGAAGCTTGACTTACTATTCATTAAATGTATGGCATAAATCTTTGAATAATGGAAACTTATTGAATATTATACCTTCATGTAATTATGGTAATAAATTATACTTGAATATGTCTTAAATTTATCTATTTGTCATGGGGCTAGTCATCTTTGCTATATAATTTTAGATTGCAAGTCATATTCCTTTATGAGATTGTTAGATTTTTGTTTGAGTTGTGCAACTTGTGTGTATGAAAAATTGTCATTGATATTTATTGAAAGTGTTCCAAAAATATATATGCCAATTGATTAAATTTTGTGATGGATTAATTAGGAAGCTCATAGAACCAGTTTAATGCATAGTCTTTTAAATTGTGAGGGAACAACTTAGTGAGCAGTAAATCATTCAACACATAGTCCAAACATGTTGGATGAAAAGTGCATATATGATGATCTAGGTCACCCTTACCATCATAAAAATTAAGCTTAGGTGACACTAATTTAGATAATAAATGATTTACCACTATGTTTTGTGCCAAAGGTGTATGTAGAAGAACATGATAATCAAAGGAATGAGATGGCCTAGTGGTACTCTACTCAATATGTAAAACCTTGGCTTGTAGAGAATGGAATTCATGCATGAGGGATTATACATTTCAAGATGAGGAATGTGTACTAGCCATAGGAGGTGTTTCCACTGGTGAAAGTTTCTAGGTTATAACTGGTTGTTGTGGAATTTGAGTTGACCCCACAATAGGTACAATTGTATTATCATCTATGGGGTCGAAATATTGAACAATAGTGGAATTTTGAATCTCTCCATGTAAAATGTAGATAAGGTCATCTTTCAAATATAAATTCTTTGATATAAAATCTTACATTTGTCTCATCAAATTAGTTATCAAATTCTGTTATTATAAGTTTGAAAGTAGGAAAATAAAATGTTGTATATTTTGAACCTTTTAATAAATTAAATCTATGAAATATTTTGACAATATAATAGTAAATAAGATCTAATATTTTTGAATTAATGTCTAATCATAAAAAATAAAAGGATACAAACCCTAAGAACATATAGGTTTAGGGTTTGGGTAGTATTTGAAGTAAGTGAAGTTCACCAAATGATTTATCTTTTAAGGGATGTATGGATTTTAAAACCCTAAGTTATTAAGGGAATAAAATATTAAAATTAGGGTATAAATATTCAATAATTATAGACACTAATTTGTACAGTAATTGACCTAATCTAATTATTCTAAAAATTGGAATGAAATACATAAATATGTACTTAAATAGAAATTCACTGAGATAGATAGTTGACAAGATGGAAAATACTACAAAGATTAGGTAGGGTGTCATTAGCAAAAATCCAAATTCAAAGATCCTCCTAGGCAATAACACATTCCTATAGATAGTAGCATGTTGCACTAGTGTCCTTTGGGGCATGGTAGTTTCCATTGTCAATAGAGACTATGAGCTTTTATGTAGACCTTCATTTGAGTTTGAGATGTATGCACCTATGTGTCTCAGTGTTGAATCACTACATTATATATTTAGAAGTGAAATATTGACCTCCATGTTATTAAGGTATTTGAGGGGCATAAGCAAAAAAAAGTGTAATGTTATATGGATATACTTGACATTACCTCAACACCCTGCTATGTTGAGATTTTCTTGGATACTAATATCTTGAGAGGGGATCAACCCTAATGTAGTTTCCACAATATAAGTGTTGGTTCAAGTACAAGTGAATTCTATTATGAGTTCTAGCTTGAGTGCTTTGAGTATGAATTAAGACTATAAATATGATTAATCTTAACCTAGGATTATTTTCGATGGATGTGTGTAGAATTAGGGGAAAATAGGGATCAATGACCTTCATTTTCACAACTTTTTTTATCTTGTTTATGTGTATTTGCATAGTATTTCCATCTAGTTGGCAAAGGGATAAACATATTGTATATATATTGATATGGTACTTATTGGTATGTGGAATAGGTCTAGGCTGACCCTAAGGTATCTTGAGAAATGTAAATATGTCCATTAGAAGAGGAAAGATCTAAGGGATAGTAGTATAGTCCTTTGGTCACTAACATAATGTGCTAGTGTCTAAAGGGTCAGACTAGTGTGTAACTATATAATCTAGTGCACTAGGGGCTTCAATGCTTGGGAGATGGCCTAGGACTACTTTTTGTAGATTTTGGGATGGGTTAGATCTACATGAAAGCTAGATAAGGATTGAAAGATAATCTAAGATAGGTTTAGGGCTACACTAAAGATAGGGTGGTTACAAATGAAACTCATTACACTCAAGTGATATTTTATGTGACTACAAGGAGTAATATGTAGTCAAAGAAGCTGAATGGTGGAGGAAGATCACCTATAGAGTCATCTCAAATAAATTTTTCAACTTTTCCAAGAATGATAAAAAATCACTTCAAATTAACCCAAATGTTGGGTGAAAATGATTGGATATGAGTGGGTGCAAAGTATAAAAAAGAGAATGAGAGGTAACATTTGAATGTGTGTTAGTTTGATCATGTCTTAAAACTATAATTTTAGATGTCTAAAGATTGAGTGAAGGTGTAACATGGCTCATATATAGTTCACTATCCTCATGAAGAATGGAGAAAAATAAGGATGAAGCTATATAAAATAGTCCCAGTGAAACATCAACGTCATAACCAATTCCATGCCATTAAATCCATGTAATAGGTTGTATAGAGGTATCAATACCATTTATATGCTTATTAATGCCCACAAGTCTAGTAGTGTGACCCAAGGAGCTAAGCATGTTAGAGATAAAAGTAATGGTATGATTCTAAAGTAAAGTAAGCATATATTCAAGTGGAAATAGAGTGGGATATACAAAGTCTATATTAATAGTAGGCCCATAAGGATTAGATAAAATAATAAGAGTAATAAAAATAATAGGTTGCTTGGGATCTAGTATATCACATTGTAAAAGTGGATCAAGTCAATGCACACTAGATTAAATATTACATGATGGAATATAAATAAGTGAATGAATATCCAACATATTAGTTTGATGTTATATACCAATTATTTTCTCCTACAAAGAGCATATGATTGCATATTTTTGTGAATTAGGGTGTGTAAAAAGGAATTTTAATTCATTAGTCTTATGTTTACTTTTTGAATTCCTAGCAAAGAGGTCATATGATTAATTGGTTGCTCAAGGTCTAACACGTTACTATTAACACTCATCCTAGAATTAAAAAATAGGATCAACAATCACAACAATAGAATGTGTATCATTAATAGGTAGAGGAGGTGAAGATATCTCATTCAAGTGACCACCAATAATCAAATCTACAACATGAGCAGTAGGAAGGTCTTGTGGAAGTATCACATCTTTAAGAAACATGTACTCACTAGCAATGAAAATAAGACAAGAAGCAACAAATAGAGGAGATGTCAATGGTTCCTCATGTATATAACCATTAATAATTAAATCCTAAAAAATAGGAGATGGTGGTGGAGGAACATCAATAATGTCACCAAAATAAATTCACTAAGAGAGGAAGAGGTATAGTTAGAGGCGAAGTGACCTCCTCAAACAATGTTGCAATAACATCCCAAGATCTATTAGGTGATGTGTCATGTAATATATGAGACTACAAATAATATGAAACATGGAGGTGAATGAAACAAAGTGCCTCATTTTTCAAAGATGCAAGCCACATAATATATTCCTTGTTTATAAAGTTATAAAATTCACCAAGCACAACTCTCCACAAGCCTTTCATCTACATGTGCCTCTAAATTTTAGTTTTACATGTGCTGTAGTTGGAATAATTAAAAGTTTGAAACATATGAGAATTCATACCCAGAGACATGAAAAACCATTAAAGGAAAAAAAACCAAATGAGAAAAATGTTGAGCCCCCGTAATGATGTAAGTTACCACTAAAAATTCATTCATGATTACAACAAGTTGTACAAAAAATGTACAATGTACACTCAAAAGAGATGTTGATTGTACTTGAAAATGTGTCGTTAACTAAAAGTTAAGTATAATGTATGATGGAAAGAATAATGAAGAAACAAATTATTTTGTTTGGGAGAGGGGTTGATGTCATTCCAAACTGGAACTCACCCCATATCTTCATTAAATGAGATATAAGCTAATATATGTGCCAAAAACAATAAATGTAACCCTTATAATTACAATTTTTTCATCACTTTAAAAAATGTCCCACCCTTTGTAATGAACACTTCATAAACTATGCCATGAGATTAAAAAAAATCCCTCCATAAAAAATAGTTCATCTCCACTTTAAAACATTTTACTCAATTTTTCTATCATACAACCACTAACTATTGAAAAAAATGCTTTTCTTGTAATATCTCTTAAAGGTAAATTTTAACAAAAAAGCCAGGCAGATGAGGTGAAGATACCGATTTAACTTTTTTAGGGTTATGTAATTTAATACTTAGGTTTTTAAAGGGTCTAATTATAGTAAATAAGGTTATAAATATGTAATAAATACAACCACTAATTTGTAATAGTATTGACCTAGTTTGACCTTTTTAAAAATAGTAATAAATGATGTAAATAAGTACTTAGCTATAAATTGACTGAGAGTGTTAAAACCCTTCTTGGATAGTAACACCAATGGCATTAGTGTCCTTATTTTGGTGTTAGTGTCATTTGTGTATAACTATTTTGAGCTTCTAGGTGTATCTGTGTCTGAGTCTACCAAGCCTATTCCTATGCACACAAGTTCTGATTCCCTGTCAGTGACCTATTTTGATTGATTTTGTATGTAAACCCTAGAAATCCATATTATTAGGGCGTTTAATTGGAAAAATTAGAAAAAAATGATTTTATTAGGGTAGGATATACATCCTTAACATCCCATTGTGATGATAATTACCTACATACCAATTCTCTAAGGAGGGATCAAGCCTGATGTACTTTTCCCCACCTAAGTGTTAGCGTATGTAAAATTGTAGATATTATGAATGCAAGTGTAATTGGTTTTTAGTGGAACTTTAGACTCTATAAATCTAAGTATTCTAAGCTTTGGATGGTTGTATATGATTATATACAAAAGTAGGGATAAATAGGTATTCATAACCTTGATTGTGCACAACTTGTTTTAAGTTAATGCAGGTTATTTGCATCTAATTTAAATGTCATGAATAATGGGCTAAAATCCATGTATATATACTACTCTAGTGATTGTGTAGGTCTTAATGGAGGTATAGGCTAACCTTAGGTGGTTTTTTATTTAAAAATATATATGTTGGTGGCTAAAGGTGGGAAAAGGACAATAGTAATCAAACTAGGAAACTAGCACCATTGGCACTATTATCCAAATTATGGTGTTAGTGTTTAGATGATATAATCTCAAGCATTAGGGGATAAAATGATAAATTTAGGGTTTAATCCTATTTTAGGTATGTTGAGGGACACATGTGACCTACATAAAGGTTGGATAAATGTTTAAATATGCCATAATATGGTTTTAGGGATAAGGTAGGGATGGGTAGTCTCAAGTAGCACTCTTAGCACTCAAGTGTCATTTTTAGATAATTACGTTTTCCCCCCATATTATATAAATGTAACAAAGTAAAATTACTGGGATAAAGGAAAAAATAAGCATATTTGGACTTACCTAAGAGGTCAAGCCCATGAATCTAGGTTTGAGTGTGTAAAGCATGTTCTATTGCTTGGCTTGTAAATGAAATGTGTATAGATCAGCCCTTTGTTAAGATATATCAAAATAAAAAGACAAAACTAAGTAAAGTGATAAGAGGGAAGAAAGGAATGAATACATCTCATTGGGTACACAAACCAATGCATAAACCTAATGATATCATGTCTATATGCATATAGGTAATGATCAATTGGTGAATAACTTAGATTAAATTGATGGCTTACTCAATCCCCATGTGTGGGTGGCTTAGGAAATCAATCTTGTTTTGACTCCATCATTGCCCACCACTGCTTGGTTGATCATGACATATGAATAGCTTGGATTGGATTGATGGTGTGTCCAACCATTTCATGTAGGTGGATGAAGAACTCAAGTAGACAATGAATCCATCATTTCCTATCTATGTGTAGTAGATGCATATGAAACTCAAACTATGTGATGTAATTAAAACTATATAAGATGTATTTGGGCCATTCAAAAACTCAAAAATGTAAAATGACTCTGGGCCACTTGGGAATATTAGGCAACTCGAGGGCACTCAAGAGTGCCAATTACTATAGATAGATAAGGAATCAATCTACTGTGTAACATGGAACATGATTTATAGTGTGCATAACATATATAATTACATGGATTTTGTCATTCCATCTAATTATCTAGTGAATACATGAACATATAAAAAGAATGTGCCATGTACATGCCCCTAAATTTGATATATGAGTATATAGATTCTGGATTGAGTTATAATAATATGTATCTGAGTATCTAAAATTAAAATGAAAATGATCATGTTCCCATGATGCCCATAATTTGAGAAAAATGGTGTGAATCTATTCTAAATGAGAAAAAAATGATAATTTGTAACTAAACTTATGTAAACTTACATTGTACTTTCTATAATTTTCTAGACAATCTAAATTTTCCTGAAATTGAGGCTACTAGATCATAATGCCATTTTTTTAAAACTATTTTGGTGGTGCTAGCATCCCACTTTGGGTGCTAACATCCAACTATACTAAATTCTATGCAAATAAAACTAGTTTATGTGTGACTATTTCCCACTATGTTTTCTTGAAATTGATTCTTGTATTCTAATCATGTCTAATGTAAACTATACTTTTAGTACATTCAGATAACCTAATCTCTATGAAAAACCTCTGTGAATGTACCCTCTTTTGAGGGGAGTTATTAAATGTGAAATAACTATCCTTAAAATAAAAGTATCTTTAATATGTGTGCAACTAGAGCATATATGATATCTACATAATAAACAAATATAATGTGCATACATAACATTAGAATGTAAGATAGTTTGATCATAAGTTTTTTATTTATGATGTATGTTATATCTAGAATTCACAAGACTATCAAGATATATATAATAATGTAAGCATGTGTATGAGCTACATATCTAAGTAATATACTAATTAATTACCTAGGGGTATGGAGCATGATGTCCATCAAGGCACCCAAGGAGGAAGGGAAGATGCATGATATGTCTCATGGTATATAAAATTGTAATGTGTAATAATAAAGAGATAAGTTTCATGGCTGTGATGTATACATGAGATTATACCTACAACACACATGAGTCACACAAAGTAGGCCAAGGGGATAAAATACAAGGGACATGGGCACATGTCACTAAATTTGATAAAGTAAGACACACAAGGACATGTTCAAATGTTCACATAAGAAAAAATAGGAAAGTTGACTTAAAGCCACATGGAAAGACATGATAAAATGTATGCATACATAATTAGGAAGGTATACACAAGGACATGGGCACATGTCCAAATCATACATATAATGAAAATAAGTGGCATAGAGCTGTAGAGCAATGGCATAATAAAATGATCTTGAATAGATGTAAAAGCATAGAGACATAATCAAGTCTAGACTAGGAAATCTAGAAATTAAAGTATGTATGAGCATGTGGTATAAATTTGTATAAGAGTAAAGATGTACATAAGTTGAGTCTAGAGTAGTATTAGTTAGTAATGAATCCAAGTAGTCTAGGGTGATCAATATCAAAATATAATAGTGCTAAATCTATGGTATACATATAGAAATATGTAATATGGAAATCATAACTATGTATAAGTTTTACCTAAGTGAATGAATGTATGAAATGAATATCATTTACATCTATGTATGGACCCCTAGCGGGTAGATAATAAAAAAATCTAGATCTACGTGGTGGACATGATTCCTATAGCAATATGTAAACACTCAACAAGAACAAGTGAAACATTTATATATGATAAAAATTGACTATACTGAGATAGTTATCATATGCAATGTCTATAAAATATAATAAATGTAAACATGGCAATCCATACAATCTATAATTTTTTCTTTCTAAGAAAATATTTGATTTTTTTTATTTTTGACATATTATATTATTTTTTTAGTTTTTTGATATAAGTTATGTACAAAAAACATGAAAATTAAACTATATACAAGGATTAAAATGAATGAAACTATGTAAAAGTAGGGAGGAACATACTAATTGATGAGTCTCACAAGAGACCCACTATTAATGCAACCTCTGTCAATAATAGGAATGGTAACCTCTCATGTAGTCTAATTGATATGTTTTAGTTGAATTGAGTTGTAATATGAATCTGAGTATTGTTCATTGTTGGTATCATAATGCTCATAATAACTTGGATTGTTCTACTCATCATTATCATTTTGATTTTAAACCAATGGAATGCTAGTGTTGATATATATTGTGTTTTTATTAACATAGGGAACTACCTCATACTATGGAGTTAAACTTTCTGAATTATGCTTTGCAATATTTTTTGTGTCTATGCCATTTGAAACTATGCTTATTATATGTATATGGTGTTTTAGAGACTCTTTTTCTAGAAAGCCTCTTTTGAGAATGTTTTTTGGATTAGCATGATTTTAACTTTTCAACTTATGTTCTTGCTTTTTTTGTAACATTTCCTATGTATCTAGATATTTTTATTTGATAAATTGTATCTATGAATGATTTTCCTTAGGATTTTCAATAAATCCCAAACCTTGTTGACCAACATTATCAACTACTAGAATAAGATTAATGATGCCTTGGGCATGTTTTCCCAACCTTTGACCTTGATACTCAAACTATTGTAGATACTTTTAACCAAACCCAATTGTTTTGAATGTGGGACCTTATTTTGTAGAGGTATATTTTTATTTTTCACTTGTTTTACATGTGTGTATTGTAATATTCCTTATTCTTATTGTGATATATGAAACTTTTTTGTTCTAAGTTATGATTTGGTAATCAATTTTGTATTATTTATTAGTTTGACCCTTTTTAAATATGTTCATGTATCACTTTGGATTTCTTAATTGATTTATCCTATATAATTTCCTCATTAGAAATTATTTTTTGTATATATTTTTTCAGTGCCAAACATGAATGTGTGATGACCATGCATTATATGGTATACATAATAGTATATGGATCTACTTAGTATATGTAGAGGAGGTAGGTTAATCAACTTAGCCAAAATCATTTACCTTAAAATATTACTTGAAAATTTATTTTATCTTTGAATACTTTTTGAATCACTAGTTATAGATGCACTTTGTTGTGATTTCTTGATTTCAAATGTAACACTCCTTGCCAAAAATTGACTAATTGAAGATGCGTAAATATGATTGACATTAGTGTGCCCTGAAGGATTTTTTTGTAATATTATTTTATACTACTATAATATTTTCATGTAATAGTTGATTATAATTTTTTAATTATACAATGAAATTGCTCATACTAATAATTTGATCACATAGATTTTCACAAGTGCAAACCCTAGTTGCTTCTAATTAAACATGTAAGCACACTCTTTGTAGAGAAGATATAGGAAGGAAAATGTTTGAAGGATGGATAGGATGAGTATAAACATTTAAAATATTATTATAGGCTATCTCACCTTATGGAGGAGTGATATCATGGACCTGGTTGGAGGGAAAGTAGCTATCATTCTCTTGGAGATGAGGAGGAGGAAAATTTATCTTATTTATACAAGAATTTTGGAAAAACAACTTAGAAGAGGGGTGCTAGGGTAGAATATATTAGGTCTAAAAACCATAACACAACCACAAAAAATATGATTAAAAATTATATAAAGCCTAATATCATCTAAGGCTAGGGTTTGAGAAGTGTTCAAAGTATTAGGTAGGTTCACCAAATGATTTAACATTTTTTAGGGTTTAGAGTTTAAGCCTTAGGTTGTTAAAGGGTTTGAGTATAGTAAATTAGGGTAGAAATATGTAATAAATAAAAACATTAATTTGAAATATAATTTACCTATTTTTACCTTTTAAAAAGTAATAATAAATAATTTAAATAAGCACTTAGCTGGAAATTGATTCAGATATGCGATCTAGCTCTTATCTCATTATTCATGATATGGAAATTAGATCCAAATAGCACAAATTAATTCATAACAAATTGTGTATAATCAAGGTTATCAATATCTATTAGACCTTAATTCTACGTATAGTCTTATATAGCCATACCATGCTTAGAATACTTAGATTTCCAATCTCAAACTAAAATCAAACCCAGTTAAACTAGAATTCATACTAGCTCCACGTGCACTTGCACCAATACTTAGGTGGGTAGAACTACATTAGGCTTGATCCCTCCTAAAAGTATTGGTATGTAGGAAACTCTCATGACTATCAATACCTTGATCTCTTTCCACTTCTAATTTTTAATATGATTAATGTAGTCAGTCAGGATATCAAAATTTTTAACAATGTAATGGATAAAATGATATTAAAATATTGAATTATGAAATTTAGGTTAAAAATAAATAAATCCCAACCTTTGTATAATCTCACAAGTTATGGTAGCTAGTTGTTTATTTGAGGGAAACTATCAATTTGAAAGAAGCTCAGGGTTCGAGGGTAATGTGAAAAATTGTGTCTAATTTTAACCTTTAAGTTTTTGAGGGTCTTTGTAGGGTTTTGACAAGATCAAGATAGGTTTTAAACACTATTTAAATTCAATGGAAATCAATTAGAATAAAAATTAGTGAATATCTCAATGAACAACAAATAAATCATGGAAAATAATTTATTTTAACATCTCAAAGAACAAGAAATGCCTCACGATGAAAAAATGAAGACCTCAATAAAGACCCCATACAAATAAGGTCATGGAAAAACAAGAAGATTATGTGGAGGTTAGAAGAAAGGTTATAGGGATATATATTTAGTCTAGGAATCAAACTTCTAGCATAGATCTAAAATAAATATAGGTAGAGTGAAGTTTGTCAAATGCCTACACTTGATTGCAGTCATGGAAAAGTAAGTAGTGATGAAGCCATCATAACAAACTAGGATTAACTCTTTGAAATGAATATATTATGGTAGACAAATATGATTTTATGATATTAATAATAGGAATTGGATATTATGTTGATGCCATTATGGATTAGATTAAGGCCTAAAAACCTTTAATGTCTAATGAAAATATCATCAAACCAAGATAAAAATAAATGCAACATCAAAAACTAAACTAGTCAAAGGCAAAAAAGAGATTGAGGTAACAAATCTAAATAACAAGGTCTATAAATTAGGCTAGGACTAAACCAATTCATGAAGGATGTAAACCTCTGTCCAATGATTAATATTGCATCATGTTAGAGTGATATATTCACTCATTTAAATGTATTATGGCTCTTACACATCATTACCACATCATCAAAAGATCATTGCACACATAATACATAATGAAAAATAATTAGTTAGTCTCATTATTGTCTTAAAATGAATATACAAATCATAACATCCTCTTTCTATCACTAACATAGGAGAAACATAAGGAATGCCTAATAAAAATAATGAATAGATTGATTTTTTTAAAACTACTTGGTTGTTATGATCCACTCAAAATAGCCTAGATTGATTAAATAGGTGCACACCAAATATTACCCATGCACACAACAATCCAACAACTATATAAAAATCCAAATGAATATTAATCTGGTTAGTGGGTGTGGAGATGTCTAAGAAGAATTGGTTCACAAATAACTCAAACCACTAGCTAGTGTGATCATAACCACTATAACACTTTTATAATAATATGTAAATCCCCTATTGCTTGCCTAAATAAAATATCTAAACTTGAAGGGCACACCAATGACGTAAATATTCTTTTGATGTATTATTAAACCATGAATAACCTTGATATATGTATATCATATAAAAATGTGCAAACAAACATAATTTTATTTAATTCTACATTGTTCTTTTGAGTTCTATTTGTATAGAATTACAATTCATTTTTATTTTTAATTTTAAATACTAATGAGATGTTTAACATTGGTTTGAATGCATTGGGTGTGGAAATGTTGTAACAAGAAAATTATATTTGGTGAGAATTATTTGTGCCAAGAGTAGGGTCTTGCATTGGTGTACATGCAATAAAACCATTTTTTAACATGATTTATTTTTTTTCAAAATGTATTTTTATAGTTTATTCTTTTCATTTTTACATAAAATTTTAATGTCTATGTAATCTATATATTGTTTTACTTTAAATATCTATTTTTTCATTTAAATCAGGTTTTTTGTTTATATTGCTATTATTTTTATTATGAACAAGTAGTGAGGACATTAAAAGTAATTAAATTTTTATTAGTTTTTTTTTAGTTTTATGAAACTCATATATGCTCAATCTGTAAAAATGTATGGCATCATTTCTTTAACATATAATATTCAAATGCACTTTCATCGAAACCAATAATTGATGTGTGTTGATAGACTTATTTCGAAGATGAAACCTCATTGATGTAGACACCTAAAAATAGACAAAAATGGCCTTCAAAAAATTCTTACCAATCATTGAAAATTAAGCATAAGAATCACTGAACATCCCAAATTTAATTACGTATCATTTATCAAATCTCAAAATCATGTTGAGACATCTCTAATTGAGGTATCCTATTATATGCAATAATAACCTCTCATATTTTCATCCCTAATCACTTCATGGCATAAAAACATTCAATTTGACCTATGGATCTATTAAGTGGGGAACTTGCACACATATATTCTATCTTGAAAGTGCTAAAAATATAATCTAAATCAATTATCAAGTTAAACCAAATTAAATGCCTAGTTAAATTATTCATTTGAAATTAATGAATATCTAAAAATGGAAATTTCTAAAATCAAAATATCGAGCCTTTCATCATTGATTTTATGAGTGACCATTCAACTTGAAATTATATATGAATTAAATTGAGGACATAATCATTTTGACCTATGTTTCTCCACATGGCCCTAACTCAACTAGAGTTAGTTTTAACTCACCTAGAGTTAGTTTAAACCCATTCCAAGCCTAAAATTATCCCTAACTCACCTTGAGTGAGAGTTAATTCCTAAAGATAAAAATAAAAGGCCATACCTATTCTTTTATAATCTTGGATATGGTAGAGTTATTATGAAGGATTTATTCCATAAGCCTCATGTTAATAGTGTTATAATGCCCAAATCTTAAGGCAAATAACATCAAAGCCAAGATGCCAAGGAGAAAAGGAGCCAAAAAAGATTTATTTACAAATAACTCTTGATTTAAAATCTAATAAATACACTAAAAAATTCATTTATAATCTCCAAGGAAGGTAAAATAATATTTGTTGTATGTTTTAGTTGATTTTTCATATGTTTGTTTGTTAATAAGCCACCCTAGTGTTTAGGCTAAACGTGATATGATTTAGTGTGTTGTTTTGAGTTTTTTTTATTGAACTAACACAATAATAAAATCCCATATTTTATTTCCTATTCACATAATGGCATGCCTAGTGGGATTTTTTATGAGCATGCACCCCATGGAATTGTTTTGTTCTTAATTATTTTTTACTTTACTAAAGTAAAAATGGCCCATAAATAGTTAATAACTTTTTATATATTTAATAATTTTTTATAAATTTTTTTAGGAATATATATAATTAGTATATTAATATTATATGAAAATTTTAAGAAAACACTCTTTATTTCTTATGATTTATGATCAATTTAGTAACTATCATTTTTATTTTCTATTTTTCTTGCAAAGAATGGATGGTACAGAGATAATATATTTTTTTATTCATTTTTTGATAAAATTTATTTTAGAGAGATGTTACTTGGAACTATTAACAACCTCCAAAGTTTTTTCGGTAAAATAGTGCATATTTTATAAGTTTTGATGAAAACACTATCTTTTTTTATATTTTGTGTTAGATTTTATTTTTAGGCTTCTAACTTATTGCTTCCAGGTTTTCATAGTATAATATTAATTTTTGTGTCTTATTGAGATAAATTTTAGGAATATAATTTTTTCCAACAAATAAAAAAACCCATAACATATTATATAGGACCCAAATTCTAATAGAAAACAATTATAAACACTCTAAGTTGCAAAACACACATCTAAATTTGGTGTTTAAAATATTTTCACTTAAGTTTTTTTTTTTGATTAAAATTTTCAACAAAAAATTCCAAGGGGATAAAACTTCATTCATACATATTTTTTGTGCTTTAAAATGAACTCTCACATTATCTAAACACTTTTAAGAGTTTTATTTTTCATTCTTCTTTATTGAAATTGTTTGTTTTTCAGCAAAATGATTGATGCGTGTATGCTCTCCCCCCATTCCTTTCAGATAACTCAGATGATCAAAATTACTCATTATTTGAATTTATGCCTTGTACAAATGAATTAAAGTAAATTTTATATGGCCCTCCTCAAATCTATATAGTTTGGGTGATCCTAAAATGACCATAAAGTCTTTTCACATGTCTTTATTTTTATGCACTTTAGCTTGTGAGCGGGAGATGGATTCTCCCTCACAGGATTTGTAGGGAAGATTTAACCTAGGAATTTATATCTCAACATAATTTTAACCCACCTACATGGTGGTGTATACAAATTTATGTTGAATTATTGGGATTTTTGTTTGAGTGATTAAACAAGCTTTGTTAGTAAGAGACTGCCTCAGACTATAGGGGTAACTCAAATATTTCACCACATTGAACAAGTGATGGATGTAATGGTTTTGTAAAGGAAAATAAATTTTCATAGAAATATAATTTACATGGATCCAATTGTTTTTATTGAATCACTTGTGTTATCCATACTTCAGACCATCTACAAATACACAAAAATTGATAGATTAGAACATTCCTACTTGCCATGGACATATTTTTGATGTAGGGTGAGTAGCCTAGAGTTCCATGTCATAGTAATAATTCTCAAGATAAGAGAGGGACTAAAAACCATAATTTTCATGTATTTTTATTTTTGGATTGACACTTAAAATCCTCACAAGAGTGAATATATTGATGAAATTTGATAGTGTTATGAAAATTTATCAGTTTTAGGATTTAAGATGTTACACTTAGGTGTTTATGTCATTTTATCCTTTCTTGCTTGGTCTTGAGTCAAACTATTTATTTTTATTTATCATACCACATCCAAAAATGAATCTTGTTTTCTACATCACTCCTTTTCTTGAGGAGGCATTATGTCATCCATTTGACACTATGATTTTTCCTTAGTCTTTTATCAAGAATTTTTGTGTGTCACTTTATTGAATAAGGCATCATTACACTAACCATTTCATTCTGAATCTTGTGCCTTTGAGTCTTGAAACAAACCTTTTGACATACATTTATAGAAATAGAGTGTCCTTATGCTACTCAAATTATTTTAGATACTTTGCCTTGTGTCTAAAATTATAATTTCAAAAGCAAATCCATGTGTACCTTTTAGATCTATGTTTATTACCCTCATGCTTTTCAATTTTGTCTAACTTTTTGTCTATTTAAGAAGACTAGTTTTCTAACTCAATTTTGAAATTACCCTTGACAAGTTAAGATCCAAACATTGATTGGTTTATATCTACGCCTTGTGTAATTTTGGCCTAGACATTTACCTTTCAATTTTGAGTTTTGTAACTTACGTTAATCCCTTGCTCAATTTAAAGACTATTTTGTGCCTAGATTTTGGAGAAATAGCCTATCTTCCATGTGCCTAAATTTTCATGCCTTTTACTAAATGATCAAGTTTATGTCTAAAATGCAAATTCCTAGTTTATGCCAAAGTGTTTTAGATTTTTTAGATAAAAAATATCATACCTTATTTTTATTTTAAAGTCTAGATTTTGTACCTTTTCTAAAAGTCCTAGAACATGCATGTTTTAAGTCTTGATATTGTGCCTTCTCTGAAAGACCTACCAACTTTTATTTTCTTTAGTTTAGACTTGTTTTAAACACTTTGAACCTAGAGATGTTGGTTTTTTTTCAACCACTTGAAATTTTTAAAGACATTTGATGTTAGACATTATGATTTTACATTGTTTTATATCAATTTTTATCACAAACAATTTTAGAGATGAAGCTCCACCCCTAAACTAAGTTAGACTATGTTTGGAACATTTATCCTTTAATTTTTTTTAGAGTTTGTATAACTTTAGGTATTTTTACTAAAATTTTATCATTGATGTATATATGTCTTGATACACTTGTAATAAAGACATGTACAATCCAAGTTATGATGAAATGGCCACACAAATTGACTTTGGTTGAGACCCCTATGGTGAAGAAGTGGTTTTTGGGATACACTTGTTAAGCATGACATATACTAAGAGGGAGGGGGTGATTCAGTAGATCATATATCTTATAAAATTTTACTTAATCAAATTCCTCTTAACCATTCATTAAAGATATTCAATAACACTAAAACAATAAAAACCACATAAGATAGAGAGAGAGATACCAAATTTTAACATGGAAACCCAATGTGGGAAAAACCATAGAGAAAAATCTCATGTATATGAATGAGAACCAAATCAAACTACAATATTCACAAACACCAAATTTTAGGAGCACCAAATCCCTTATTGAGAACCAACACAACAACTATTTGTGAGCACCAACCCCTTTGCTAAGCACCAACACAACAACTATTCATGAGCACTAAGCCACAGGAGCACCAACCCCTATTGTGTATACCAAACAATTATCTCTCAATGTTCCTTTCTCAACAAATTATAGGACATTAAAATATCTCTTTCTTTTCTCTCCTTTTCTCTTCTAAGCAGGATATGACAATTACAAACCATGCTCTCTTTCACATATTACAAATGGCTTCCCAAGCCTTTATTTATAGCTTACCAAATGACCTTTGGCATTCACCCTTTGTGACCCTTCAATCCTCATGTAAAATGTCACCACATTTTCATGACCCTTCAAAACCTTGAGTTTGAAAATTCACATGGTGACCCTTCATGAGAAAATGTGTCATTTCCCCTTTTGTCTTTATCTTGGTGACCTTTTATATTCCTCAAAGTGTCCCTTCATGAAAAATTGTACCCTTCCTCTTTCGTCTTCACTTGGTGACTCTTAGAATTCATCAAGATGACTCTTCATGGGAAAATGCATCCCATTACTCTTTTGTCTTTACCCCATGACTCTTTGACTTCTTCATGGACCCTTATTTTGACTTTATGCAACCAAAAATATATTTGTTAATATTAAATGAATATCAACACACTTTAGCTAAAATATGAACATTAAAAACACCTTTAGATAACAAATACTATGGGGCCTTTATCACCAATGCTAGACATTGACATCAATGACAATATTTCCAACAATCTCCCCCTTTGTCATTGATGGCAACCTCAAACTGAAACTACTGCATACTAAAACTTGTAATATACATACCAACCTACATATATTGAAAAACATATAGTAATTCCCACTTACTGTATCATCCTATACCTATTTCCTATACTTGTTCCTATAATTGTACCCATTTTTGCACTTTCCCCCTTTAACATTAAAGGGAAAGGACCTATCCTATAGATAACACTTAGGTCCCCCTTAAGTAATGTTGATCTTTAATGTTAAAAAGTAATAAAAATTACTCCCAACTCCTCTCATAGATCCTTGAAATTATATTTTGGTAGTGTCTTTATGAAGATATCTAAAAACACATAAATTGTTGCCTATCCTCTGAACATCTAAAATCAAATCATTTAAATATTTTCTTCTAATCTCATAAACTTCTACATGAAACTTTAATGTATATCCCTGATCACATATTTGACTTATACTTAATAGATTATGCTCAAGACCTTTTACATATAGAACATTCTTAGTCTTAGTCCTACAATTATCCAAACTTAATGTACCTTTTCTGGCTATCTTGGCAATGGTATTCTCTCCAAGTTTCACCATGCCACCATCGATCTTATTTAAATTTATGAACTTTTTCTTATCTCCTGTCATGTGCCATGAACATCCATTGTCAATGAACCATGGTTGTTCTTCATTTCTTGCATGCAAAGTTGTTTGAACTAACATAGAATCTTCAAGTTATTTCTTTTGCCATGAAATTGTCTGACCTTTATTCTTGATGAATGGAGCTTTGAATCTTTGGTCCTTCTTGAATAACTCAAACATGATTCTACAATGCTAGTCTATGTTTTTAAAATTATTGCACTTGTAACATAATATGGTCTCTTCATCAAAGCCTACCAGAGGAGCAAAAGAGTTGTAGTTTTTTCTTGACTCTGCATGAGTTTCCTTCTTATTTCTACATTTTTTAGCTCTTTTTTGACATTCTAATTTATTATGACCATATCCATTACAACAAAAATAGTAATCATGAAAATATAACTTGTTTGTGTATCTTTGCCCTGATTGTCTTTTGTAGCTCTATTCCTTCTAGCTTTATTTATTTGAGATGTCCTCTGTATTCTTCACTTATTCCCTTTTTGTTTCCTCTTTTGTAATAGCTTAAACATATCTCTTTTTATTTTCAAATCTAATAAATGTCTTATCTACTATTAAATTTTGACTTTCCAATATCTTATTCAACATGTTAGTACTATCCTCAAATTTTGAATCACTGATTATTTTATCATTGACTGATTTCTCAATATATTCTTTTAAAAAGGAAATTTCAATAACATACCTTTCACATTATTCACTTACTTTTTTCAACTATGCTATTAGATCTTTTTAATTATTTTTGGCTTCTTCAAAGTGTGCTTGTATATCTTCAATTATTTCCTTTGACTCCTTTTCATTTTCCAGATCTGGTGCTTCAATCTTTGATTCTTATTCTCAATAAATTCTAACTCTTCTAAGGCAAAAATGAGTTCTCCTTCTATATTCACCTTAGCTTCATCCTCACTTTCATCATTTTCTTCTTCTTGATCATCTAAAATTTTAATTGTGGAGACATCTTCATGTATGGTTATGAATAGATTATTTTCTTTATCTAAGTCATTGAATTCACTATCTTTGACTAAGATAAGATCTTTAGAATATAAAATCTTCTTATTGAATCTCTTATTGTATTTTTAATTGAAATTTATATTGTATGTAGAATTTATTTCATTATCACCATTATTATTATATAGGCATCTATCTGTAAAAGGTTCAATCTTACAACATTTAAAACATTTAAATGACAATTTTATTTGACATTTACTTTTGCCCTTTTTAGGCTTGTAGATGAATAAATCTATTTTGTCATCTTACTCATCTCTAGAGTTGTCACTTGATTCTTGAATCATGTCTTGAAAGTAGCTTCCCTATTTGAGGGTTTCTCTTGTTCGTTCTGCATCTCATATGCCATAATAATACCATGTATGTCATCCATCTTTAGCTTGGATACATCATTCATATCCTTGATTTCTAAAACCTTGCATCATATTTGATTGGTATAGATCTCAAAACTTTTTATAACATTGCTGATTCTTCTAACTTTTTCCCAAGACCTTGAATTTGATTAACTATTTGATCAACATATAAAAGATAACTAACTATATTTTCTTCCTCTTCCATCTTTAAACTCTCAAACTCTCTTCTGAAAGTCTGAAGCTTAGCCTACTAATCCTTTCTATCACCTTTGTAAATATTCTTAAGATTTACCCAAGTATCATGAGTAGATTTGCATTTCATAACTTTAACAAGTTTTGATTCACATAAAATAAATAAAATAAAATTAAAATCTTTATCATTATTTTCACTTTCCTTCTTTTCCATTGGAGTAGTTACAAGTGTATGTGGCTCTTCATATTCCTCCAACAATACATACCAAATATCAAATCCAAGGGCCATCAACTAAGTCCTCATCCTTATGATCCAAAAGGCATAATTTATCACATCAAACAAAGGTGCCTTAGTTATAGAAAAACCTCCATGTGATCTAGCCATTGTGATTTCCCTGGTCTACCTTCAAGTTATAAAACTCTTTCTAAAGGAACCTACTCTGATACCAATTATTAATCACGAGATATACTAAGAGTGGGGGGGGGTGGATCAATATCATATATCTTATAAACTTTTACTTAATCAGATTCCACTTAACCATTCATTCAAGATATGTAATAACACTAAAATAATAAACACCACACAAGATAGAGAGAGATACCAAATTTTAATGTGGTAACCCAATGTGGTAAAAACCATGGAGAACAATCTTAAGTATATGAATGAACACCAACTCAAACTACAATATTCATAAGCACCAAATTGTAAGAACACCAACCCCTTTGCTGAGCACCAACACAATAACTATTCATGAGTACCAACCCCTTTTCTAAGTACTAACACAATAACTATTCATTATCACCAACCCATAGGAGCACCAAACCCTATTGTGTATACCACACAACTATCTCTCAATGTTTTTTTCTTAAAAAATGATATTACATTACAATTTATCTTTCTTTTCTCTCCTTTCTCTTCAAAGCTAGATATTACAATTACAAACCATGATCTCTTCCACATATTAAAAATGACTTCCCAAGCCTTTATTTATATCTTACCAAATGAAATTTGGTATTCACCCTTTATGACCCTTCAATCTTCATGGAAAATGGTGCCACATTTACATGACCCTTTGAAACCTTGCATTTGAAAAGTCACATGGTGACCCTTCATAAGCAAATGCATCCTTTCCACTTTTGTCTTTATCTTAGTTACTTTTTATATTCCTCAAATTGTCCTTTCATGATAAATTGTGCCCTTCCTCTTTTATCTTCATTTGGTGACTCTTGGAATTCCCCAAGATGACTCTTCATGGGAAAATGCATCCCATTCCTCTTTTGTCTTTACCTCATGAATCTTTGACTTCTTCATGGCCCCTTATTTTGAATTTATACAAAAAATATATATATTTTAATATTAAATAAATATCAACACACTTTACCTAAAATATGAACACTAAAAACACCTTTAGATAAATGTTATGGGGCCTTTATCACCAATGCTAGACCTTTGACATCAATGACAATATTTCCAATAGTGGGATGGATCCTCATCATCCTTAAAATTCCCAATATGGGGAACAAATCTAATATTCTCAAGAGTAGAATGTGGTGATACCCTCTTTGGTACACCTAAAATACCAACTTCATCCTCTCACCACTCATGGCATCCAGTACCCCACCTGCACCATTAACCCTCTTTCCAATTGTGTGAGTCACCAAGCTCCATAACATCCAAGGATTACCATACTAGGACCTCATCCTTTGGCTTGTGTGATAAATAAAGCTCCAAACTTCCCTACCATTACCATTATAGTACCTCTCTTTTGGCTTGTGTAAGCAATCAATCTTCATAATGCCATACCATTTCTATTCTCAAACATCATCTTTTTTCTTGTACAAGTAATCAAGCTTTACAATGACTTACCATTTCTATACCAAGAATTCATCCTTTAGCTTTCATGAATAACCAATATTTGAAACACCCTACCATTACCATTCTATGGTATTCCTCGTATAGTAGCTCATTCTCCCAATAAAGTTATCCAATCACAACTGATGTAGGAGCATTAAGGTAAGAAAAACATCAATTTTGTGTCTAAGTATATAAGAGGTCAATGTTGGTCAAATTGTGATATAAAAGTGTTTTAAGGAGATTTTAAGGTTAAACTATGGTCTTATAAACCATTTGAGGTCTTCAAGATTTGTTATAGGGTCTATAGAAATTTTCCCTCTGAAATAAGGCATTTGAAAATTCAAATATCGAAAGTGAGCTTAAGAGGGTAGAATACATGTGTTGGAGTGTTTAGAGGTAAAAATTTGTTTTATGGGTCATTCCAATAATTATAAAAGATTTTTGATGTATTTCATATATAGGTCTCAAAATCAAGTCATATGAATAGATATGGAAGTCTTCTTGTACATTGGGTAGTTTTGAAAAAGAAGTTAATGTAACTACTTTCGAAGTCTACATTGAAAAAGAGAAAAGAGAAGTAATTTTTTTAGAGAATAGGAAGGTGTTAGATGAGATTATGAGAGAGGATAAAGTAATTCTCCATAAATTTCAAGATAGGGAGAAAATCAAAACAATTGGAAAACTCCTCTAGAAGTTGTAATAGTCCATTGATGGACTTAGTTGTAAAGAGATGTTGAATCCAAGAATAAAGTGAAGATGATATTTTTTTGGTGTATTTTAGGAGTATATTATATCTCTATTCATATATATTGCTATAATTTTAGATGAGATTTGAAGGATACGTGTAAACCGATTCTATAAATGTGTGTTTGCAGGTTGAATTTAATGAACTTTTGTTCATAGTCAAAGAAGTATTGTTTGCATATAGTTAGAGCCAAGAAACAAGAAAGTTCTCAATGTAGAGGGATAGGAGAAGATTTCAAGGAATCATGAATGTACTAGTAAAATCCTCAAGTTCCTTGAAAAGTTCAAGTAAGAAATAAAGGTTTTAAATCCCCATTGACATGCATGACAAATTGAGGTTTGAAAACTATTTGTTCAAGATATAACTAATGGATGTGAAAAGAAATGATTATTAGTTACTTTTCATATAATTTGATGCTTATATCATCATGATAAATTAAGGTGACAAACCTTGTTAAGAGAAGCATACTCTTATGGATACAAGCAAAACTTTAGTAGTTACAGACATACCCTATTTTAGAGCATGGCAAGGAAATTTCACATATTTTATTAACATACCTAAGGATAATGTTTTATTGTCATGAAATAAAGAGATACCAAACCTTATATTGGAACTAGTCATGAGATCCTTGGTTTTTGAAAGTGACTCTACATAGTCCCATGTTTATGTGCATTCATTCATACTTATGACTGAAAGTATTATCTTTGGAAGGAATCATCATATATCATGAGTTTATTGACTTGATGTAGTCTAGAAAAATTTAAGGAGTACATTTATAATTGGAGAACCTTTAGAAGTGTCAACAAAACTCTTAAAGACAGATTCCCTACTATAATAGTCCTAAATGGAACCCTATAACTTGTATTTTTTTAAATTGAGAGAATTTGAAGGTTGTACAAGGCAAAAACCTATTGGAGGTCTTATATAAGGTCAGGACAAAAAATGTATAGGTAATTTGGTTTCTTAACTCTTGGTAAAAAAATGAGTTATGGAATTCTGTTGACTCACACAACCATGTTACCTAAGGATGTTGCTTGCATATTGAACTAGATAAGAGAGATAGAGGTTTGTTTTCAAGTAATTAAAAGACAATATGGAGATAAAAAATGGTTATATAGATAAATAAAGTCCCTAAAATGTTATAATATAATCTAGAAACAAATGCATTGTATGAAGAAACTAATCTACCTTACACAGTCCCTTGTTACGAGCCCAAAACCCTATAATTTTGTGTGTTGTGAGAAGTTAAGAGTGAGTAAAAGGTTGAAACCTCTTGAAAAAGGTGGATAAATTAAAATAAGACCCAAAAAAATAATTTTGATATTTTAAAAACTTATATAACATCATATAATTATATTTTAAAGCCCTCAGCCTTGTGTGCTTTTTTGGAAACCCTAGATTTAAGTTTTAGACCATAAAATGAATTTTCAGCCTTCAATTTGGATGAAAATTTGTAATATTGTTAAAACTAACATGAATAAGGAGAATAAAGTTGTTTTAGAGTGAAATAGTATATATAAGTACATATTTATTTAGTTGAGATGAAGTAGGGGTTAAATCAAGCGTAATAAGTAAAGGCTAGTGATTTTAAAGAGGTCTAATGGTAGTGTTAGGATATGAAAATTAGAGGGAAGGAGTATATGAATAGGGAAAAAATAAATATGGTCTCACATACTCAATTTGTTCTTGGATTTTTACAATCCAAAGGAAAAACCTAAAATATGGCTATAAACATAAATAAAGCATTTTGATTTTGTGGTGTAAAGGGAGTGGATCAATGTGAGTGAGACATGATAGGGACTAATCCAAGTATGATAAGGGTATTAAATATTATCTAGGACAAAATTTGAAATATGTAAGTATAGAAACAAGATTTTACCCATAAAGGCTATGAGAGGTTACCTAGTAAAGGCTAAGCAAGGTACAAGAGCAATTTAACTAAGTAAAGGGATGTAAGGTGGTAGAGAGTGATAGAAACTATATGAAATAAGTATAGAACCATAATAAAAGTGTCTATATATATTTAAAAAATAGGTTAATGTTCAAAGAGATTGTTTATACCTCATAAGAAGGGTAAGATTGAGCTAGACATGGCATGGTGAATGACAAACCATTATCACAAAGAAACCAATTGGATAATGAACCAGATTATTAAGCTAAAGAGGAATTCTCCCTAATGCCTCTACATCAACAACTCAACATGTCACAATTACTATCCTAGGCTAGGAACTAGTGTTTTTTAATCCTATCATTATCCAACCTCCATCCATTCTTCAACCATTGCCAATTGTTCCCCACTTTAGAAAAATCCTAGCAATCATCCAACCATAACCAAGCCAATTAGTACCTCCTCAGTTGAGCCAATCAATCGAAGACCAAGATATATTCAAAAATGGTATTTTATAATTTCTTGTAAACCAAAAGGACAATAAAACCATCTAATCCAATATTTTTTTATTGAACCACCTATTTGTGATGAGTCAACCTATGTTAAATCACCCTTTAATACTATGCCTATTATTGAGTAGTCTCACTCTGACAAGCTAGTATTTGTTGAGTCAATTCTTAATGATTATAACTAGATTTGGGAAAATAATTATCTCAACCATTATCCTATTTTTAAAGATCCTTCTTTTGACAAATTAGTCTCTATAGAACTATCTCTTGACCTTTTTTCCCTCATGGAAGAGTATCAATTTGACAAACAAATATTTGTGAAGCCCATTATGCCATCACAAGATGTTACTTGCTAAAAACCAAACATTAAATAAGACATCATTATAGTAACATCCAAACTAGATGGAGAATCAACATTAAAGTTAGGTTCTATTTTTTAACTAAAATTCCATTTAGCATTAGAAGTAGAATCAACATTAGTCTCAACATCAGATTTAGAGTCCTTTGAGTTAAGACCAGATTCAGAATCAAAATTCATTTGTTTTTGTTACAATATTGGTTATGTATGCCTTCCAAATAAATTTGAATACATTTGTGATCCTTCTACAATTTTTTAGGATGATTAATTTAGCTTCAACACAAGTTCTCATAGTATCCTGTATGAGGATTGTGTTTACTCTTTCCATCCCACTAACATTCCACATGCCATTACCACTACCCAAAATACCCATTATATTGAGATTCAACCTCCCAGAAGTGTCAATTAGGACCAATAGAATCATACATTATTAAACTACATCTATGGAATCATATCAGTTGTAGAATATTAGGGGGATACAGACCAAATTCATGTAGAAGAAGAAAAATATCCTAGTGAAAGCTTTTCATAGGTGTTAGGGGACAATCAAAGTCCAAGATCAACATATTCTAGTGAAACATTATTTGAAGCACTAGAATACAATCAAAATCAAAAGTCAAAGTTCTATAGTGAAACTTCCTTAGAGGCACTATTGGACAATAAAGATAATTTTATTGGTGAAAACCTCATTAAGGTGATAATAGTTGAGCATAATAGTTATTCACTACATGATGAATACATTATCAAAGATAACATCAATACAACTTATAATATATAAATAATCAAATGGTATTTACTCTCAAGCCTAGACAACATAAAAATCTAGTGGTCTTATCAAGAGTATATTCATAAGTTGTTAGCCCTACCATAACCAAAGTTATGTCGAATCTATAATTAACAATAATATGTGTGCCTAAAAATCCTAATATTCATTTATTTCTCAGCCATTATACATTCCATTATCATCCACATTTACATCACCAAATCGAACCTTTTATCCACTATTTATCCACATTTATCATCCCTGGCCATACTTTCCTTTGTTGAATATGGAGTCCATTTCAACCCTAAGGTTAAAATAAAGTTATTGGGGCATTTTTAACATGAAATATTTACATTTTAAAATGGTGGGATGAATTTTTGAGTATATTAACTGCTTCCCCCATTTGTGACATGTTTTTGGGAAGTGGGTATGATATAAAGGTGTTGAGAGAATCGAGGGTTTATGTGGTTGAAACCTTCATTATTTTTTGCCTTATTTTGTGAGGATATGGTTACCTCTATGGTTATGGTGAATTTTTCAAGGGATTTTGAAAATTATAAATAGGGGTAAGGGGTAACACATTATTCAATAAATTTTACATCTCATTTTGAGATTTTTAATTCTCTCTTCGGTTGGTGTGATCAGGGTTGAGGTGTGGCTTAACATCTCAGGAATTTTGGTGTGAATTCATGTTGGAGAAATTTATCTCTATAAGAGGTTCTTTTTTAGAGTTCTTTTTAATCTTGTTTATAATTTTATAGATAGCCTCTTAGAGGACATAGCCCACATTGGGTGAACCACGTTATATTGATGTTATGTGTTTATTTCCTTAGATATGAATTTTATTTCATATGTATCTACTGCTATGATTCTAAGAAATGAATTATGTGTTATATTTTATTCCATAATTAATAAATTATTCTAAATAAATGATATCAGAGCTAGCTTTGGTGGTTTTTCTAAAGTGGTGAATCGTAGGGAAATATATTAGTTTGAGTGGGAGCTATGATAGATAATGATAGATCTAGAGTTGAAAAATTCAATGGTAAAACTTTTGGATTGTGGAAGATGCAAATGGAGGATTAATTGTTTTATAAGGATCTTCATCTCTCCTTCATGGTTAATATATTCCAACCTTCAGTTATGAATCAAGTAGATTGGAATTTTCTAGATAGGAAAGCCTTTAATATTTTAGAGATGACCACATTTGGTATGTCAAATAAATTAGGGGAGTTGTATGGAGAAACCTCTACCTCTAATAAAATATTTTTGATGAAAAGGATACTTAATATGAAAATGTTTTAAAATGGTTTTGTAGCTAATAATTTGAATGATTTTAATATGGTGTGAGTATCCTAACTTCTGTTAGTATTAAATTTGAATATGAAGTTAAAGATTTATTGATTTTGTGATCTTTACCTGATATTTGGGATTTATTGGTTATGGTTATGAGTAATGCCATCCCTACTAATGGAAGTTTAAAGTTTAAGTATGTTATAGGTGTGATTCTTAACAATGAAATGTGAAGGAAGAGAACCCGGTAATCATATTAAGGGAATGATTTGATGATGGAGACTAAAGGGGGACAAAAAGACAAAAGTAAAGGAAACTATGAAAATTCAAATGGTTAGGGAAGATATAAATCTAGAGCCAAGATGGTTAGTTGGCACTGTGGGAAAAGTGGACCTATAAAGAAGGAATGTTGGGAACTTTGAGACAAGAAGACCAAACATGAGGAGACCAAGGAGGTAAATAGGACAATAGGTATTTTTAGTCATGATGATTTAATTATTTCCTTGGATAATTTTGTTGAATCTTGGGTATTAGATTCAGGGACTTCTTTTCATGCCACTCCACATAGGCATCATTTTATTGATTATGTTCAAGGATATTTTGGACATGTTTATCTTGGTGATGATGAACCATGTAGTATAGTAGGAAAATGTTTTTTCTATGTGAATATGTAGAATGGGAACACATGGATACTAAAATATATCAAACATGTTCCACAGTTAAGGAAAAATTTAATATCAATGGGGTAGTTGGATAGTGATGGTTGTTTGGTGTTGTTTATAGTAGACTCTTGGAAAGTTACCAAGGGTTATATTATGGTTAAAAGAGGTACTAAAATTGGCACTTTGTATTTGAATAGTAGTTTTTATCACTATAATTTAGTTTCTACATATGGAGATGCAACTTTGTGGCACCATAGGCTTGGTCATATGAGCCAAAAGGGAATGGAGATCTTGAAAGATAAATTTTCTAGATTAAAATAGGTTGATTTAGACTTTTGTGATGATTGTGTGTACAGGAAGTAGAAGTGAATTAAGTTCCTGAGGATTGGACCCATGAAGAAAGAGAATAAATTGGATTTGGTTCACTCAGATGTATGGTGTCCATCTCAAGTATCTTCTATCAGTGGTTCACATTATTATGTTACATTTATTAATGATGAAACTAGGAAATTTAGGATTTATTGCATTAAGAAGAACTCTAATGTAGTTGAAACATTCAAGATATGGAAAGCTTTGGTTGAGAATGAAACAGGTCTCAAGTTGAAATGTCTTAGGTCAGACAATGGAGGTAAATATTGTAGCAAATCATTTGATGATTATTTTTCATATAATGAAATTCATAGGCAAGTGATAGTTCCAGGGACACCATAAGAGAATGGAGTGTAAGATAGGATGAATAGGACAATCATGGAGAATTATAGGAGCATAAGGTTGCATGTTGGCTTTCTCCTAATGTTTTAGGTGGAAGTAGTTAACATAGTGGTATATCTAATTAATAGAGGACCTTTAATGCCTTGGATGAAGGCATAATTAAGGAAGCTTGGTCTGGTAAGAAATTTAATTATTTATTTATTAGGGTCTTTGGATGTGAGGCATTTGTTTATGTTGCCAAGAAATATAGGACCAAGTTAGAAGCTAAGTCTGAGAGATGCATCTTTATTGGTTATGGTGAGGATGACTTTGGTTTCTAGGTTTGGAGTCTTAGAGACAAGAAAATATTCTAGTCTAGGGATGTTATATTTGAATAAAATGTCATGTATAAGGATCATTTGTAGGAATAGGAAAAAAAGAGTACATAGTGTTGGATGATATTATGAATGGTAATGTGTCTAAGGAGATAGTTCAAGAACCTCCTACATAGGAATCCCAAAGTCCTATAGTAATAAGGTATTCTAGGGTAAGAAAAAATCCAAACATTTTCCCCATCTTTGAGTTATTTGTTACTTACTAAACATGGATAACCAATTTTTTTTGAGGAAGTGATGTAGGTGAATGATAGGGAGAAGTGGGAGCAAGCCATGGAAGAGGAACATCATTCTCTCATGGAGAACCAGACATAGGATTTGGTGAAGCTACCCAAGGGCAAGAGAGAATTACAAAACAAGTGGGTATACAAAATTAAATAAGAGGATGGAATAAGGAAAAGATACAAATCCCAGTTGGTGTTCAAGGGGTTTACACAAAGGAAAGGCATTGATTTTGATTAGATTATTTCTCTTGTTGTTAATATTTTATATGACTTATATTATAACAATGCTTAGTATAGTTTTAGTCGAGGAATTACACTTAGAACAATTAGATGTGAAGATTGCATTCCTTCATGGTGATTTTGAGGAGGAATTATATATGGGGCATCCACACAGTTATGAGGTCAAAGGAAAGGATAAATTGGTATGAATAATAAAGAAGAGCTTGTATGGCTTAAAAAAAGATCTATGACAATAGTATAAGAAGTTTGATAGTTTTATGTTGGGATAGGGTTATTCTAGGTGTCATTCTAACCATTGAATATATGTCAAGATATTTGAGTATGGTAATTATATCATCCTATGTTTGTATGTAGATGACATGTTGGTTGTAGGAAAGAACATGAAACAAATTCAAGTAATCAAAAAGTAGCTTAATGATTCCTTTTCTATGAAGGATTTGGGTGTAGTGAAGCAAATCCTTGGTATGAGGATAAATTGAGATAAGAAGGAGAAGAAACTAATCTTATCCCATGAAGAGTATATGAAGAATGTTTTGGAGATGTTTAGTATGTAGGATGCTGAGCCAGTTGGGACTCCTTTAGGAGGCCATTTTAGATTATCAAAGGAGTAGTATCCCAAGATAGAAGAATAAAAGCTAAAGATGTTCAAAGTACCTTACTCATTGGTAGTTGGTATCCTAATATATGATATGGTTTATATTATGATAAATATTCACCATGTAATGGGAGTACTAAGTAGGTACATGATTAATCTAGTTTATGAGCACTAGAAAGCAGTGAAGTGGATTCTTTGATATTTGAGAGGAACCATGGATACAAAATTGTGATTTGGTGGATCAGACACCACTTTACATGGTTATTTGGATGTAGATATGTCTGGGGATGTTGATATTAGAAGGAGTATGAAGGTTATGTATTTAATATCAAGGTTACAGTGGTTAGTTTTATTTTGTAGATATAGAAGGTTGTGGATTTATCAACCATAGAGGCTCATTATGTTTCTACTATAGAGGCTAGCAAGGAGATGATTTGGTTATAATAGTTACCTAATGATTTTGGGAATAAGCAAGAAGTTGGGGGATTAAATAGTGATATTTAAAGTGATATACACTTATCCAAGAATTTTTTTTTCACTCGAGGATGAAGCACATACAAATTTATTATCATTTCATCAAGACAACTTTGGAGGAAAACATGGTAAATCTAGAGAAGATACATACGAGTCAAAATCCTATGGATATGATGACCAAGGTAATCACATTGGATAATTTTAAGTTATGTTCAACTTTGGTTGGTCTTACTAAATATCATGGATGATTGTTAAATTGTGTTTAATGGAAAATTAACTCCAAGTGGGAGATTGTTGAATATGGAGTCTATTTCAACCCTAAGGTAAAAATAAAGTTACCAGAGCATTTTTAACATGAAATATTTACCTTCTATAATGGTGGGATGAATTTTTTTATTATATTAACCACTTGCCCCATTTGTGGCATGTTTTCGGGAAGTGGGTATGATTTAAAGGTGTTGAGAGAATCAGGTAATTATGTGGTTGAAACCTCCCTTATTTTTTGCCTAATTTTATGGGGATATGTTTATTTCTATGGTTATGGTGCATTTTTAAGGTATTTTGAAAATTATAAATAGGGGTGAGGGGTAACACAATTTTCATTGCATTTTACATCTCATTTTGAGCTCTTTAACTCTCTCTTCGATCGGTATGATCGAGTTTTAGGTGTGGCTTAGCATCTCAAAAAATTTGGTGTGAATTTAGGTTAGATAAAGTTATCTCTATAAGAGGTTCTTGTTGAGAGTTGGTTTTTACTCTTGTTTATAATATTATAGAGATCCTCTTGGTGGGCGTATCTCACCTTTTGGTGAACCACATTATATTGATGTTATGTGTGTATTTGCATAGATATAAATTTTATTTCAAATGTCTCTAGTGCTATGATTTTGAGGAATTAATTCCATGTTATGTTTTATTTCTTAATTAATCACTTATCCCTAACATCCTTTGTAGAGGCTACAAAGATATCTTGTCTCAATGTTTGGAGGAAATAGAATCAATGACCAATAAAGATCATAAAAACATTTTTGGAGTCCAAATTTATATCAGGTTCTTGATACAAAACTATTTAGAAGAAGTATGGGCTATCAATTTACATGATTGACTATTATGGTTGTATCATTTGCTGATTAGGATGTTCATCTACACATTATTAGGAAAAATATAACTCTTACTTGTCCAAAAACATTTATCTTGACAAAAACCATACCTTTCCTATTACCCTTTTACCTTGCCATTTTACATTTTCCATTCCTCTTTCCATTGTTTCATACCCTACCATTTAATTCAAATTATTATTTGGGGGAAAACTTATTACTATTATATGTAATTATCATAACATCGCCATCCTTAAACCATGTCATACCATATGCCTATTATAATTTGCCAAGATCTTTGTATTGATGAATGGCCATGGTGAAGTGATCACATGAGTCAAGAAATAACCAATCAAACAACCAAAATCAATTGAAACCATCAAGTGATAATATTTCATAAAGATATTAGATTCAATAATCAAGATGAATTGATTATACAAATTCTCCAAATTCACAACTCTCAAATCTCTAAAAGCCATCATAATTCGAAAGTAGCTCAAACAATCCACAATACACATAAGAGAAATATCTCTCTATCTCACTAAAATTCTTGGAGGACACACCAATAAATAGGTTGGTTGAGTGCAAGATGACTCAGTAAGAAAAGGTGAGTGGATGGGCTCCTCCACTATGGGTGGAGAGAGCTTTGAGGAAACATAGTGGGTTGGATGACCCCATGCACTCACATGTGCATAATGATGTTATAATGACATCATCATGATGTAATAAATAATCATAATTAGCATTATAGTCCTTAAAATCCACACAAGGTAGGTACAATTACAAAGAGGATTGAAACCCATACAAGGGTAAAATCTCTACACTAATAATGTCATCACACCATACTTTTCCTATTGGACCAAAACTTGTTTTGACCTACCCTAGACAAACATGTTTGGATCTTGGTTCCTTTGGTTATTCCCATAAATTCCATGGGGGGATTTTAATCTAGTTTCATTAGTTTTAGAATTTTGTTTTTAAATGATAGTCTATTAAAGTAGTGTGAAAATGGATATGGAAAGATATATTTCATTTATGTTTTACTAGTGCCACTAATTATAACTGCCTATAGAAATATTAGTATCCCACATTGTGTTGCTAATTATAACCACCTATGGTAAAATTAGTATCATAGATCTATGCCTTTTTTTCTTAATTATAACTACCTAAGGGAAAATTAGGAACAACACCTTTTATCATGCATTGTCACATCACGCTACCATTACTATTCTCATTTTCCTTAATTCATGAAATTTTTGTAACCTAGTTGGTTCTCCCTACATTTTAATATGATGTAATTACTATGACTTAAACTCCTAATGGGATTACGTAGGGCATGCTTGATTCACATTGAGGTCATCTCAGTCCCCCTTTCCATATGCTCTCACCATTTTGATAAAAACTTAAGCCAATGCTCTCACCATTTTTTGAGTGTTATCTTTTCAATATATAACAAGTTAAGGTACCTCAAAATTCCAAAAATATTCAAAAATTTCAAATTCCAAAAACATTTATCCTATTTAAACCTCATCCTTCATCCTCAATCTACCCTACTTGGGAAAATACATTTTGAGTTCCAATCCATTCCACTATCATTAGGGGTGTGAAATTTCCATTTGCATATATCCTTACTTGGGGGCACCACCCATTTATCATTTCATTGAGCCTTCACATATAGGTATTGACTTGGTTGATGACATGATCCTTTCTATTACTTTTACTTTCAATCTTTTTGTGTTTTTGATTATTTTGTTGTTGTTTGTTTATTTTTTTGCTTTCATTGCTATGCCTTGATTTAATTTATATGTATTCATTAGATGATTCCTTGAACATTATTCAAGAGTCTATCCATATTCAATGTCAACATTGTCATCATGGTATTTATAATTGGTGCAGTGTTTTAAATTGTTTATTGGATCAAGACTCAGTCCTAATGCACATTTTGGCTAAGTCATCATGGTGTTTTATATATCATGATGTATATCATCTTGTGTTACAACAAAAATAATCTAGATAAATATTACAAGTAATGAATCCATAGAAACTTCTCCTTGGTAACCTTGGTAAATCCTCCCACCCTTGATCAAATCAACCAATTGACCATTCTAGTTGTATCAATGTTAATACAAATGAGCATCTCCACATTGGAAGGCACAACTAAATCATTTCCATTTATCAATTACTTATTCTTCTATTCATCTCTTTCATCACTCTATGCATCCTTTTATGTTTGATTATTTGTGGCTTCTTTAGTCATCACATCTATAATTTCACTCACTCATCTTTAATCTATATGATAAATTATTTTCTTGAGTTATGCTTGCTAGTCTAACATACTAGGGCACAATAAAAAATCATTATTCACTTTAGTTCTACTTAATGATTATAACTTTGTATGGGTAAATAATTATTTTGACTCATCTACCCTACTAGGACATGTGCCTATGCCATTGATTATAACCACCTTTAGGCAAATCAGTGTCTAAAATTTTGTTACTGATTATAACTACCTTTGGTCAAATTAGTAATTTTTAAATCAGTGTGTGAAATAATTATCTCAATTGGATTAATCTCACCTATGAGTTAATTTCATTTTTCTTTTCTTTTTATTTTCAAGGGACCATCCTTCAATTGTATGTGTCAGTCACTCCCTTAAGGGAGCATCACTATAAGCTTCACAAACTTTATTTATAACTTCTTAATCAATCATTACCATCTTCATTTCTTAATAGTTTGTTTCATTATTTGAGAATATGTTATTTTCCCTATAGCTTAAAATGCCTTCCACAATAGGGGTAAATTATACATACCTAAAACTAACCATAACTGGCCTATGACTAGACTTCAAACTGATTACTACTAACCATTGAAAATTAATCCTAAAAATCACTAAATGTCCAAATTTGCTTATGTATAATTTATTAAAGCTCAAAATCATTTTTAGACATCCCTAGTTGGGGTATCTTACCATATGCAAAAATAACCTCATAGATTCATTTTTAATCACCTTATAGCATAACAAATACCAATTTAGCCTATGGACCTATTAAGTGGGAAACATGTAAACTTAAATCAAATCTTGAAAGAGCTAAAAGGCTACTATAAATCAATTAACAAGATAAACCAAATTAAATGCCAAGTTGAATTATCTATTTGAAATTAATGAATATCTAAAAATGGAAATTCCTAATATCAAAATATTAAGCCTTTCATCATTGCTTTTGTGAGTCACCATTCAACTTGAAATTATATATGAATTAAATGGAGGACATAATCATTTTGACCTATGTCTCCCCACATGGCCCTAACTCAAG